>MU735206.1:39787-61519 GCA_026770625.1 Nicotiana glauca
TAGAAGTTCGTGGATTGTGACTCCGGATTCTGGGTAGCTTTATAGATTAAGATTGTTATGGATTTTTGCACTCTTTTCAACTTGTTATGATTTAATTGTTGTTAACTGAAAGGTTTAAGAATCGATTTAATGATATATAACGTTGGCTTGCCTATCAAGTGAAATGTTGGTGCCATCATGGTCCCGACGGTGGAAATTCCGGGTCATGACAGTCAAACACCTTCAAAATTTATTGATTAACAATTTCAATTTGAACACCAATTGTTCAACATGAAAGGAAAATGCAAAGTTAAAACGATTGAAATCCATTTATGAATTCCATTAAAACTCTATACAACAAGAAAGCATAAAGAAACAGAGAACATCAAACTAAGAAAAATTGGGAAAAACAGAGAAGGAGAGTAGAGAGACGAAGAGAGAGAGAGAGAGAGAGAGAGAGAGAGAGAGAGGACAAGTATAAAGGGATAAGGAAATAACTGATATTCCTTATTCAGTTCCTAATATAAAGGGATACTCATTTAAAATTTATTTGTATATGATTGAAAAATTATATATGACTATGTAATTAAGTTGAAACTTGAGTAGAGAGGGTAATAAGGTTTCAAATAGTGTATAGGAAGGTAAAAATCCCTTCTATCAATCACCCAATAAGTGGTCCAAAATTATGATGGGCGATCCTCTACCATAAAATTTTACATTTAAGAACCAAAATCACTCTTTTCCATTTTCTTATTTTTGTTTTATTATTTATAAATTATCTAGTTACTGGCTCAAAATAATTTTTAATTACAAATCTTAAGCATGTGAGTAAGGGTGTTGGTGGTTCGGTTCGGCCATTTATTTTATAAAACTTTAACCATACCATTTTTCAGTTATGCTATTATATATAACCAAAATCAGACTTTTCAAAACCATCCCAATCATGTCGGTTTCTCTTCGGAATCGGTTCGGTTCGGTTAATTTTCGATATTTTTAATGTTATGTAAAAGTCACCAGTAGAACTAGAATGCAATAACATATGTTCTTTTATAGGACTTAGCAAAACTCGCTAGATATTTTGACTATTTAAAGGGTGATGAATTAAAAAATATAAAAAATGACCAGAGTACATGTCCACCAATTATTCCACACCAACTTAAAAGAAACCAAGAAAAGACAAAGAAAATATAAATCACACAAGTGGAAAGATATTAACCAAGCTGATGTTTACTCGCAAAATAGTACAGTTGAATTTGTACATGGTTTCTAGACAAGTGAATTGATTTGACATTGAAATAATAAATAATTGAAGAATAATATGATACTTAGCCTCAGTTTGTAAATAAAATAGCGAAAATAACGATTCCGGGAGCAAGATTTTCGATCACAGCAATGATGATATCAAAAAGAAAGAAAGTAAATGATATTATGGTATGTATAAAATATAGTATAAGTTTTTCGAAAAAATTCATGTCCTTTACAATGATAACTAAGCTCTCTATTTATAGCTGTCTTGGGAAGGGGTCCTAGGATCGTGCCCTCCTTTAATGTCAAATATGAGGATCATTGATGAAGGTGTAACGGCAGAAATAAATGGCAAATTCCCTGTAATGACTGTCCATTCTTAATATTGCACAATATTCTCTATTAAATGCTACTGGACGCAAAGCATTTAATAAACCTTTATGACTATTCTCTTCCGATGACAAGCGGTATAGCTACTTTCGGTGATCATCTCCGTCTTGGATTACAAATGTCCTTCCTTAAGGTGACCACGTGTCATATCATGTTTTTTCCTATACAGATTAGTCCCTCTGCATTCTGGTGACACAATCTTGTGTTACCGGGAAGTTGAAAAAAATACTCCTTTTGGCAAGAATTACTATAATTCTCTTTACAGGCTTTTGACAGTTGATTAGATTCACATCTCTCCATATTTAATGCCCCTAACACACATCATCCCATGATTCAACACAAACTTTGCCGATGATCGAGGTAATCATGGTCATGAATTTAGCCGCCAAGATTTTACTTATACGCATCACCTCTCTCCTATGTACTTCACAATTTCTCAAACTTCTAACTTGAATCTTTATTTTCCATCTTTTCCCTAATTTTCTTCGAACCAAAACCCTTATCCTTCTTATTCAATGGCTTTATCTTCCAAACGTGCTGGCTCTTCAATGAAACTCTTCAATGAAAAAGAGCAAGGCTGAGGATGATGCTCCTCTAATGGTAGGTTCCATCATCTCCCGAAGTCTTAACACCACAAAATACTTGGAAGAGTAATTCCCTACTGCTAACCCTCATTCATGGGATGTCAGTAGGTATCCTTCTTCAATTCGCCCTTCCAGTATTCCTATTATGAAGGAAGACTGTTGCTGCCATAAGTTGGATATCACTGCTCCTGATCTATCGGAGCGAATGACCCTTCCCAAGTAAGGTTTTACATATTTTTACACGTATCCCTTTACTTTGGTTGCTTTTTCTTTGATATGAGAGCTTGATTCCGCGATTGCGGAGTTTTGCCTTCGTTACCAAGTATGCTTGGCATAGTGAGCCCTTCAGTATGGAGGACATTACGTGCTTTCGACGCCGTGCCAGGAAACTGGAGAAGAGCTATCATTAGCTCGTATGATGAATCTTTACTCCCCCAAGATTTTTCAGGAGGGGGGCATGATAAACCTCTACAAATGTGGCCACCATTCTATGTTTACGAGCATGGATGATGATAAAGACCGTGGGTAGACAAAACAGTTCATTGCAATTGCCACCAATAATATCATTCCGTCAAGGGCACCATCCTTTTCGCTTCTTGGAATCGTACTCGTAAGACCTTTATTCAATATATTTTATTTTGCTAAATATCCTTCTATGCATGTATTGACTCTTCATCCTTCATATGTTTCAGAAACTCGGTGGACCCCATAGGTAGTGGAAGGCCTGTACCAGTGGGTTCAGAAGATTTTCGATGTTACGACACCCAAAACTCGCTTGTGGAAAGAACTGGCCCTCACGTACGGTTGGTAGGTCAAAATCATTGTAATTCATAATCACTTTATTTCATTTTTTCATGTGAAGAACTTGACTAATTTCTTCTATCTTTTTCTCTAAATCAAGTATACCTGCAGGGTCAATTATTGTCCCCGAGGATGAGGTTTTGGCTTATCTTGCTGATGCAATGAGGCTTTTTCTTGAGGAGCTTACTCGAGCATGTGTCTCCAGGCCTGCTTTAGGCATATGTGTTTCATTACGGAGTCCCCGGCCAGAGAACAAGCAACCAAAAAGAAAATTGTAACGACCTAACCGGTCGTTTTGAGCTTTTGCACTTCGCTTCCTAATTTTAGGGAATGACTAACCCTGTGTGATGTATTATGACTTGTGTAAATCGTTGATTTTGGTTTTTTAGGATAATCGAAATAAATTTGGATGAACAGATCTCAGTTTGGAGCTTAAAATTTAAAAGGTTGACCAAGTTTTGACTTGTTATTACATGATCTCGGATTGGAACTTTAATGATTTGGTTAGCTCTGTTAGGTGATTTGGGACTTAGGAGTGTGATCGAAATGTGTTTTGGACGTCCGAAGTAGATTTAGGTTTGAATTGGTGGAATTGGAATTTTAGCAATTTCCGGTTAATAGGTGAGATTTTGATATAGGGGTCGGAATGGAATTCCAGAAGTTATAGTAGGTCTGTTGTGTCATTTGTGACGTGTGTGCAAAATTTTAGGTCATTCCGACGTGGTTTGATAGACTTTTTGATCGAAAGTGGAATTTGGAAGTTCTTGGAATTCCTAGGCTTGAATCTGATGTGATCTTAGTGTTTTTATGTTGTTTTGAGTGTTCTGAAGGTTTGAACAAGTTTGAATGATGATATGGGATATGTGGGCCTGTTTGGTTGAGGTCCCAAGGGCCTCGAGTGAGTTTCAGGTGGTTAAACGGATTAAATTCGTGTTTTGAAAGTTCCAGATTTCTTTAGTTCAGTGTTGCATGTGCTCTTCGTGTCCGCAAGAGGGACTTCGCGTTCGCGAAGAGATGTTGAGTGAGGTAGGCCAGTTACCCTTCGCTTTCATGATGTTGGTCCCCTGTTCGTGAAGTTTGATTCTGATTGTGCATCGCGAACGCGTGGCATTGTTCGCATAGAAGGGTGAAGCAGACTTGGGCACCATGCCCTAAAGCATTGCGTTTGCGACTGAGGCAACGCCTTCGCGTAGCCTAAGATGAGTAAGGCATCGTGTTCACGAAGGTAGTGTTCACGTTCGCGTAATAGGATTTTTTGTCAACGGTATTTTATGCTTCGCAAACGTAAGGCTTTGACTGCGTTTGCGAAGAAGGATTTCAAACCACTGGGCAAATTGTTTAAAAGGCCATTTTCGTGACTTTTGGCCTAAGTTCACCGTTTTTAGTCGGTTTTTGAGCTTCTTGAGGGATATTGAAGAGGGAATTCAAGGGAACTTCGTTGAAGTAAGATTTTTATCATAAAACTCATTTCTGTGGTGTTATTTCATGGATTAGACTTGTAATTTATGGAAATTAGTGGTTGAAATTGAAGAAAACTAGGGCATGAAATTGGAGAACTTTGATTAGGGATTTGAGCGATAATTTGTGATTGGATTTTGGTATATTTGGTATGTATGAACTCGTGAGAGTGTAAGGATTCTAGTTTTGTGAATTTTAGCGGAATTCGAGATGTGGACTCGGGGGTCGGGTTTGGCCAATTTTGGGATTTTTGGTGTAAATTGGATATTTCCGAGTGGGCTTTGTTCCCTTAGCATATTTTTATGGTATAAATCTGTTTTTGGATAGATTTGGAGCATTCGGAGGCCGATTCGAGAGGCAAAGGCATCGCAGGCTAGAGTTTGGACCGGAGAGGTAAGTAATGATTGTAAATACTGTTCTGAGGGTATGAAACCCCAGATTTTACATCATTGTACTACTTTGAGGTGACGCACACGCTAGATGATGAGCGTGGGTTGTGCACCATTGGAAATTGTGACTTGGTCCATTCTATATGACTATTAAGTCGTGTATTTTACTTGGAAACTATTTGATATTGCTATATTTTGGAAAATATTATTGTATTTGGGGTTAAATGCCGTGTCTGGGCCTTGTGCCGATTGCTTGGACCCTTAGCAGCTTTTACTACTATTTTACCTCACTGCTTTGGTTTAATGTTTACACTCAGTCATGCTATGTTCTTGCTATATTCATAACTCGGTTTTATTCACTCCTTTTGATTTCATAAATGACATTGAGTCAAGTACTTGTTTTACTGTCAGCCCGAGAGGCTTAAGTGAGATCTGACTGAGTGAGGCCGAGGGCTTGTGTTGTAAGGATATAATGGGATCGGACTGCACGCCGTAGTAGTGTGGTACTAATTTGTGATTATAAGGCCTAGGTCCTGATTTATTATGCCATGAGGTGGCTTATGATTGATATGAGGCTGAGAGCCTGTTTGATTATTCCACGAGATGACTTGTTATTGTGCTTGGCCCGTAAGGGGCCCCTCCTGGAGTCTGCACACCCCCAGTGAGCACGGGTACCCAGTGTGTGTGATGTGTTGCAGCTCGATGGGCTGTTGTCATTTCATATTGAAGCCCGAGGGGTTGTTCTTAATCCATGTTGCTCGAGGAGTGGTTCTTGATTCATGTTATGCCGAGAGGCTAATTACGAGTGATTGTGAGGTAGCCCGAGGGGCTGGTTCTTTTGATATTATGCTTGAGGGGCGGTTGATGGTACATGTTTTGCCCGAGGGGTTGTTTACGTCTCTATCATTTTTAATTACTGTGTTTATTACTCGTTTGAAACTATTGAAAGTTGTTTTAAAAGTTTAAACTGAAACTGAGCTTGATTTACGAAGTAAATAATTTCTATACTATTTTGGAAAGGTATTATATTTGCTGTAGCGTTATGACGTGGCTTACGTATTTTCTTATTGCTCAGTTTTCATTTACTTTTATTACTTACTGAGTTGGCGTACTCACATTACTCCCTGTACCTTATGTGCAGATTCAGGTAGTTCTGAACCCAGTAGCGAGTGTTGATTGCTCAGTGTAAGAGTCATTGGATTTAGCAAGGTAGTTGCCCGACATTCGCAGCACTGCGTTTTTCCCTCTTGTCTTCCTTAGACTGTATTTAGTACATTTTAGATTCTTAGTTGTGTTCATACCTTAGTAGATGCTCATGACTTGTAACACCCTAATGTCGAGTTTGTGTATTTATTCCGCACTATTCATTTAGACTTATTTTATGAGTTATCTGATTAATTAAAGGCTTAAAAATGATCGTTTTTTATTAAAGGGTTAATTCGGGAGTTGTGTTGGCTGGCCTAGTTTCACTGTAGGCACCATCACGACCGGGTCGGTTTTAGGGTCATGACAAAAACATTCCTCTACGGCCGAGGAAAAGAATAAAAGGGCCAAGACTACTGCTCTCAAGTCATCTCCGGAAGTTGTGATCACTAGCCCTCCTCCCGGTCGGTCATAGACACTGTGATGATTGACAATGATGGAGAAGCCAGTGATGATGGGGCTTCTCTACACAGAAGGTGGCTTTTATCCTCAACTCAACGGAATGCTCCATCTGCTGAGTTAATTGTTCCAATTGAGGACGACGTCTCAGCGCTCTGGGGGAGTTTAATTTGGTAGAAAATGCCAATTCCCTCTATTGGGTCCCAACAGATGTGCCCGTTACTGCGGGGTTGAGTACCGAGTCCCTTCCATCTTTAGTTGGCGAGCATCCCACCAGCACTGCACTTGATGCAAGTGCTTCACATCCTTCAAATCTATCAGCTTCATTCCCATCTTCACCACCACCAACAATTACTATATCATTTTCATCTTCATCCACTATTCTACCAACAATTTCTACATCATCTCCATTGGCCGCATCTGGTCATGAAGGAAATGTTCCTCCTCCCTAGTCTCTAGTTCAAGAGAATTTTGGGCCAAATTATGTTGCCCCTTCTGATGAACCACAAAGGAGGAGCAATGTAACTCTTTTGGTTTCTACCCAGTGTAATATGCTTTCTCGGCCGGTGGATCTTGCTAATTATCTGAAGCCTTTGGCTTCAAAAAGAGATTAGGGAATGATCCAAGCACTCTCGAGAGACTGTTTGATCAAAAATGCCATGTATAATGCTGTAGTGGTGCGTTCCTTTCTTCCTTTGTAATTTATTCTACTTTTGCCTGAATGCATTCTAAGTTTTGCATCTCTTGTTTTGTAGGCCAACTTTCTTGCTTCTGAGGGCCTTCAGAAGCTGATCCGTGATAAAGATGAACTTACTTCTGAATGGAATCAGCTTTTGGCGGAACGGGACCAGACTATCCTCCACCTCTCGGAACTAGAAACCAAAACCACTGAGGCCATTGTGTTGGAGGCTCGTTTTGCAGCAAAGCGAGCAAGAGGTGGTGAACCTTAGCCAAGAAATTGGCCCGCTGAAGGTTTGATTCAATAAAGCTAAGGCTAAATGGGCTAAAGTTCAAGACGCTATTCTTGCTGCAACCGGGCGTGAGGCTGCGACTGTTGAAAAAGTGATTGAATTGGAAGCAGCCTTAGATCCAAAATGGAAGAGCTTGATGATATGGAGTAGAAGCGTGTCCGATTAGAGGAGAAGTACAGAAAAACTACCAAGCAAAATAGGCTCGTTAGTTCAACTGTACGCGACCTTGATATTAGCCTCTAATCTGTTAGGTCTGCTCGAAAAAGTCTCTCTGAAGAGGTAAGCCAACTCAAGGAAAAACTCAAATGCTGAGCGACTTCCCTTATTGTTGAAAACAGCTACGCCATGTACAGCATGAGGAGAAAAACCTTGGAACAGACCAAAGAAGGAATCCTTGACTTTGATGCCGAAATTGCTAGGGCTCGAGAACTTGAGTTGGCTTTAAAAAAGGCACTCCCGGCGCAGTCTGATACTTCTGGTTCTTCCAGTTCTAGTTTTGAGTATTCGGGAACTGAAGAGGAATCAGAGGATGATAATGCTGAAGACAAAACTGGGGAAATGTCGAGCCATTGGCGGACCCCCTATTTCCCTGGTGCGCGGACACTTCTCTTCCTCCTGGTTCCGTAGATACTATAGTTTAGCTTTTTCCCATCTTGTATATTTGCCATTTTTGGCACGAGTATTGTTTGATTCTTATTCTCATTTGAATATCCATCCAAGTCTTTAATCTTTGCATTTGCTTAAGAATTTTACGCACGTTTTCATTTCGTGCTTTGTTATGCATGGTTTCGAATGTGCTTTCTTTGAAGTACTTTGATTTCAAGCATTATCCTTTTTACATGAGGGTTTCTGTAAGTATTTGCGCAAGTTTATTTTTTTGCATCTTTTTCTTATACGTCTTGGGTGCATTCTTTCCCGAAGGAATTTTGATTTCGGGCATATATAAATTATTCCGAAACCAACCCTTTAACGTGAGGGTTTTTATAAAAGAAGGCTTTCTTATGTCTATGGTTCTATTAGAGAGGACGTCTCATGTTCATTTACAACACTGGCATTTGAAGTACTTGTTTAACTTTCAAATGATAAAGTTAGTTCATCATTAAGATAGGAAACAAGATAAAAACAAAAAGGATTTCATTTCATTTAGTTCATTCTATTTTCAAAAAGTACAGAAGCATTTGATATGCTGAAAAAAGAAATTGCCATTGCTTGTGGCTATCTTGTACAACTTGTTTCTATGGGGCTGGCTGTGCAGTCCCCGATCCTGATGACACGTTTGTATTTTCGGATTTTCATTCCCGATCGATGTGGCAGTTATTGATGTCGTATCCTCATATCATTTCCCCCAGTGATGCGAAGAATGCGAATTGGAATACTGGAAGTATTGTGCCTTCAAAGATTCCACCAATGAATTACTAGATAATCTTTAACTCGGTAACACACCTTACTTCACCTTAGGAACTCTTGCTATCGAGCGGAGGACTTTCTATCAATCCTCTAGTGGTTTGTGCTCGTGAACGGTCAAGTAACTTCTGCCCAATAGCAAACTTAACTTCCCAGTAGGAATTTGCTATCGAGCCAAAGAATCTCTAATCATCCTCAAGTGGAAACTTGCTTGTTTTCCTTGCTAACGAATGTCTTATTGATGTTGTCTTCGTAGTATGCTTTCTATCACTGGCTCATTAAAAACCTTGCTAGAAAAACCCAATTGGGACCAAAATTGAACAAAAGGAAAAAAAGTGCAGCACATACTTTCAGATAGGTGCGCCACATTCCAATTGTTTTGCAATTTGTCTCAATTTGGATCTCCAACTGGTATGAACCTTTTCCAGCGATAGCTAAGATCCTGTAGGGACCTTTCCAAGTTGGCCCCAGCTTCCTTGCATTGATTTCCCAGGTATTTTGGGTTACTTTCCTTAAGATCAAGTCTCCTACTTTGAAATAATGGAAATTGGGTCTTTGATTATAATATCGCTCCATTCTCTGCTTTTGAGCTGCCATTCTTACACGCGCCAAGTCCATGCGTTCCTCAAGCAGCTCTAAGTTGATCAGCATTGCTCCGTTGTTTCATTCTTCATTTTCTTGGAAATATCTCAAAGTAGGTTCTCCTACTTTCATCGGGATTAGAACCTCTACACTGTACACAAGAAAAAAGAGTAGTTTCTCGTGTGCTCGATTTGGCCATCGTAAGGTAGGCCCATAGAACTTCGGGTAATTCTTCGGGCCAATTGCCTTTTGTTGCTTCCAATCTTTTCTGATGGTTTTGAATAATCACTTTGTCTACTGACTTCGCTTGAACCTTTGCCCTCGGATGATAAGGTGAATAGGTTATCCTCTTTATTTTTAAATCTTCAAGAAACTTTTTCATTTTTGCGTCGATAAACTGCGGTCCATTTTTGCATGATATCTCTTTTGGTATTCCAAACCTGCAAATTATATTTTCCTAAAGGAAGTCGACCACTTCGCGTTCTCTGATCTTTTGATAAGAACCTGCTTCTACCCATTTAATAAAAGAGTCAGTCAAAACTAAAAGAAATCTTACCTTTCCAGGGGCCGATGGCAGCAGTCCGATGATGTCCATCCCCCATTTCAGGAACGGCGACGGGGACATAATCGAATGTAAGGGTTCTTCCAGTTGATGTACTAGTGGTGCATAACGTAGGCACTTATCACATTTGCGGACAAAGTCTTTGGCATCTAGTTCCATGTGAGGCAAGTAATATCCTGTTACACCCTATGTTTTCGTACGTGAAAGTACGTCGTAAATAAATTGATGGAAGCTCGGAAATGAGATGTTACATCCCGTATTTTCGTACGTTGAAATTTCATCATAAGTTAATTGACGTAAGATCGGGAATGAGACTATAAGTATTATGCTATTTCAAATAAGTTATAAGTAAATTCGTGAATGTGAGAGGTTAAGCGAATCGAAGAAAATCAGTTTCGTCGAAGTTTGACATTTCGGGATAAAATATGGTCTAAACTATAATACCCTGTATTTATGGACTATTGCCATACAAGGTATCACATGACCATGATAGTAAAGTGTATAAGTTGTTGTAAAAGTGAGTAGCATTATAATTTGAGATAATTCTTAATTATGTGGATAATTGGATAATTAATTGTTAGTGGAAGATTAACAAGAAAATCAAGAGATCAGTGAAAAATTAGTGAATTATTTGTATACGATTAATGGCTCCCAACGTGGCAGCCCATAAGGTTGGATAAAATAACCAAGTAATGACTCTTGGTTTTGGAAGATAGGTGGCATTTTATGAGATTTTTGGGTGGCCAAGTCATCATCAAAGTGGGGCCCACAACATGTAACTTTAAGACTTGATCTCTTACCTTATTAAGAGGAATGCTAAGACTTGCTAAGAGAATCTCTTACGCGTGGAGTTCAAGCACAACAAATTTAAGATATTTCTTACTTTATTAAAGTATTAAGCTAGGTGTGTCACGTGACGGACGAAGCTTCAATAAATTTCACAGGAAGTTATACGTTGTAATAGCAATGAGATTTGTAATTCTAAGAGAGCACGGTACAATCTTTCTCAAGAATATTATACAGATTTTTTTTTACTTCGATATGTCGTTACGTGTTTTGTCGCAATTGACGTATATTAAAGGGATTGTCAAGAGAATCAGCTCAGATATGTTAAGGCTATCCCTTTTTTTCTTTTGGCATGATCTATACGATACAAACAAAACGACGAAATGCACAACTTTTATTAATGACTCTATTCATAGAAGTATTAGAGGTGCCAATGTTCTTGAATTCCCACGTGTCTTATTATTACATCATTATATGTTCATGGATCTAAAAAAAATATGTAAATTGAAAAAATATTTACTTTATGATATTACTCAAAGGTATAATGGTCTTATGATATTTCGAAAGATTTTATTGACATACTTCTCATGCATTTTATTCATTTATACATGTACATTGACCCACGACCAGATGGCGTTATATACGGCGAAATAGGAGGACTTAATTTCTCTCTATCAAGCCATTTTAGTAGAATGCCTCGAGGCCCCGAGGACGTGGATCCACGACCAAGTCCCCTCCCTCGGAGCTCGTCGAGGCCCGACTCGAAGAAGACAAAGGTCAAGGCTGGAATAGAAGGGGAAGTTCCCAAGGCATACGACTAAATCTAACAGAGCTGGCCTATCCAGAACCTATGCCGAAGTGTCGCGTCTAGCCGTCCCATCTCCATACTTTACAGCTAATGCATGTTGTACTATAGCCGGGTTCCCCCTCATATATAAAGGGAACCCACACTATTTTGTAAGGATCTGATGTTGCTCCAACAATTCTCCTAAAGATCAATAATATCTCTCTATCTCTCTTTTCTCTAACTCATTCGTTCAAGGCTGTCCTTGACATTTATTACTTTCTTGCTTGTTCTTCATTTATTGCTTTGTATTATCCATAAAGAGCCTTGCTTGATTATACTCTAACTGTCGCCCCATTCCCGACTACCCTGATAGCTCGAGATCGAGCCCAGATATCGACCTCGAGTTCCTCTATCGACCAGTAAGAAGCTAGGGTAGCAAGCCCCTCGATTTTATTACTGCCCCGTTTTAGCTTGTATTTTATCATTAAAATATCGTATCCTTAGCACCACCCGCTCTGACAACTAGCATAAAAATAGATCATGTATTTTTAGAATTCCATTTATAAATTTAATTGTTGTTACCATTTTCACGGTAAACAGTTTGGCTCTTCCCGTAGGGCTAAAAATAATAGTGATTATTTTATTGTTGGTTTCAGTATACAAATGCAAGTTATCGTTCACACTTTTTCTTGTCCAAGATCTCTTGATTTCAGGTCAAAATGTCTGGCTTTGTAAACAGATTCGAGAATGATAACCTCGAAAACCACGGGGAAAATGGCGTGGCTTTTCCGGCTGCCGGAATGCAACCACAGACTCCCAATGACGTGCCCGGACCGATTCTAGCGGATATGAATTCATAGGACCCATTACAGGTTGACGAAACCTCATGCACCGACGGAAGCGTGCAACATGGTGACCAATTGGAATCCCAAAAAACCCCGGCTCGGGGAGCGCAAGAAGTTAGTCTTCACGATATTTTTGAAATATTGCAGGCACAGCAGTTGGCTATCGCTCAGTTACATATCCATCCGAAGACTCTCAGCACAGTAGCGCCGGAAAATACTCCCCCAGCCAAACGGATACCGGAGAGGTTAAGCAAACATGGATCGGTAGCCGATCCTATCATCGTGAGAATGCTGGAGGATCTCAGCAAAATGATCGAATCAGGTTCGTGGAAGTTTGTGCAGTGGTCGTCCCCCGAGGAAGTGACCCCAGAACCCATTCCAGAGAAGTCCAGAACGCCAGAACTCCCTAAATACACGGGACCTTAGATCCCAACGAACACACCATCGCCTACATATGCGCAGGAAAAGGCAATGACCCAAAAGATGATGGGATGAAGGCACGGCGGTACCATTAAAACGACGATAAGAAATCCCGATGCATCTAGGGTCGAGCAAAGAGAGAATGAAACGCTACGAGAAATTGCACCCCACTCTCAATAGAAAATAGGACTACCCCCGGTCTCGGTGATTGGGTAATACAGGCCTTCACTCAAAGCCTAAACAAACTGAACCCTACGATTTTAGGGCGGTTCAAACAAAGCTTGGTCAGGTACCCAGCCAAGACCTGGTCGTATGCCCCTACTCGGTACCAGTCATAAATCAGGGTCATGAATGACCCTCTGGGAGCCTCTTCGGGCTCAGCTTGCCTAAACAGCCTCCTAGTAAAGAAACCAATGCCAAACGGAGCGAAATACTGATAACTGTGATTTTAACACGTGTTATGCCCATACTTGCCTATGATTTTTGTCCGAATTGCCATAAAATAGACTCAAAATGCTTACAAGTTGCGTTTGATTGCAGGTTTGAGCGAAACAAAAGTCAAAAATCGGCTCAAAATGGAGTGAAACCTGCTCAAATGTCAAAGATCATTGAAGTTATGAAATTCAGAGCTTGGTGCGGACCGCATCATCATATCATGCGGCCACTTTAGATAAGTTCAGAGAAGGCATAAGTCATTTGTCCATTTCATGCGGCCACGCACTCATGACATGCGATCGCGCCAAAGAAGTTCAGAGACTTGTATTTTCCAATAGCAATCAACGTGGCCGCGGTCAAGTCACGCGGTCCACGCCCAATCAATGTGGCCGCACCGCAGGGTCACGCGGACCGCAACAGAAGAGTTCAGAGCCCATCACAAGCCACTCATGCGGCCGCACAACAAAGTCATGCGACCCGCGCCAGCCTCCATGCGGTCGCGTGTCAATTTTATGCGGTCCGCATCACCTGTTTCAGAGAGCAATAATTAGAAGTCAAATTGTCAAGTGCGGCCGCGGTTGTGTTTGCGCAGCCCGCACTGTCCCCACAGGGGCATTTTTGTCCGGTGTTTCCAACCCACTATAAATAGAACATTTGCCATTTTTAGGTTAAGTTTTGTGCACCTGATAGCAGCCGCGCTCGTGAGACATTTGTATTAGCCTATTTTGGGCATTTTGAGCTTATTTCATCATAGATTATTGTAGTTTAACATTAGCAATTAATTAATATGGTTGTTTCATCTTCTATTTTTTCAGTTTCTTCTCTAGTTATGTCTAGCTAAACCCATTATCTAGGGCTGTGGCTCAACCCTAGTGTGGGTAATTGATGGGTGCTGCTTATTAATGATAGATTGATATTGGGTGTTTGTTATTTGGGTTAATTTTATGGTTTAATTAAGGATTGGTGGTTGCAAACATTGATTCTAGCTTAGTGGGCCTTGACCCTTCTTGAGAAATAGAGTCTATGACCCCAAAATTGATCCAACAAGGAATTGGGATGGACTCAAGAGAAATGGTAGTCCCAATTAACGGGTTAAACCTTTAGAGAGTAATCACCCTACTTGAACCCTAGTTTCTTGATCTAATTGGCCTACCCAATTGGTCTCGAGAAAGTCAATTGGGCAAAATCGCTCTCTCTACCGAGAGGTGTGAGAGTGGGTACAATTGTGCAACGGTTATAACATTGACTTCAAATATGTCAATCTATTGTTAGTAGTTTCTACCCGTTAGTTAACCACCTAGGTGATGCCATGACCCTAGTGCCTTTCTCTATATTAATTACATCTTGGCACATATTTCTTAGCATAATTTAGTCTTATTCTTAGTTAATAATAGTAGTGATAACAAGAAAATCCAAAAATGTTAGAAGTACAATTAGAAGCACAAACACATTCTTAGTCTATACAAATACACAACTCAATTCCAAGCTCCCTGTGGAAAATCGACCCCGAGAACACTATTCGGGTAAAAGTCTTAGTGCCCGCTCTTCCTACCATAGTGTAAGGTTGAGTTTGCCGCGATCACTTTTTGGCATCGTTGACGGGGAGCTTACGGTGTTGATTATTTGCGTAGTTAGTTTTGTGTTTTGCTTCTCTTTTCTTCTTTTTACTAACGTTATTTGTGTCGATCCATCAGGTACACATGGCTCTAAACGGAAATGTCCCTCTTGACAACNTTAATGTCATACATTTGCATAAGGAGTTGCATCATCACGGCCAAGCCATTACCAAACTTACAACAACAATTAACCAATTGGCGAAGGTGCAATTGCAACATGTTCAAAACCCGCGCCAAGTCAATGCCATGGAAGGAGTGCATATGATGAAAAGACGGCAGAGAGGGAAACAACCTCAAGGAAATTGTGACAACTACGATGATGGTGGTGGTTATTCAAACGAGTGCTATGATGAGCAAAGTGAGGATTCTCAATATGTCAACAACTACCAAGGAAATAGAGGAAACCAAGGCAATCAACAATGGCGATCCCAAGGGAATTGGGGNCTGGTACCCCAAGTACCACGAAGAGGTAGAAATGCCAATGCTAATGATCAAATCCCAGACCCTCCTCCACCTCTACCAAGAGTAGCTCCAAGGGTCCTTACGAACCAGGGTTATGCAAGTGCCATAGTTCCTCCCCGAATCCGGGTGGGGAATTTTCAAATCACCAATGTCATGCTGACGCTTCTCGAGCAAAGAGGGTATTTTACGGGCGCCTCCGACCAAAATGCATACAAGCACTTGAAGGGGTTCGTAGATACTTGCTGAGGGAGTAAACAAACCAATGTGTCAGATGATTCTTTGAGATTGAGGCTTTTCCCGTTCTCTCTTTGGGGTAAAGCATTGGATTGGTTAGAAAGGCTTCCAAATCATTCNTAACAACAAAGTGGTGGAAATTGGAATGGGAATAACCAAAACAACAATTGGTGGAATCAAGGTAACAATGGTTGTCAAGGTAATCGGGGGCAAGGCTTTCAAAGGCCTCCGATGTTTCAACAACCGAACAACCCGCCATTGTTTCAATCTCAAGGGTATAGTTCTTCGGGAAATGAATTTTGGAGAAGTGAGGTTATGTTTGAACAAATAATGAAGAAGAACCAAGACTCCGATGCGCAATTGGCTTCACACAACACTTCCATCCATAACTTGGAGGTGCAACTTGNTACGTGGGATGAATTGGTGGTCAAGTTCATTGCCAAGTTCTTTTCTCCAATTCACATGGCGGCGCTCCGTGATGAGATTTTGGTTTTCAAACAAGAGCCAATGGAACCTTTGCATGAAATATGGGAGAGATTTAGAACTATGGTTAAAGAGTGTCCAAATAATGATATGAATGATGTGATGATTCAACAAACATTCTATAGGGGCATCAACACAACCAACCAATGTATTGTGAACCAATTGGCGGGTGGAAATTTTATGAAGCTCCCGTACAATGAAGCTTGTGATGTGTTAGATGAAATGGCCGATACTTCTTCGGCGTGGCAAAGCCGGGCAAACGTTCCTCAAGGTGATCCTAATGTCATACATTTGCATAAGGAGTTGCATGATCACGGCCAAGCCATTGCCGAACTTACAACAACAATGAACCAATTGGCGAAGGCGCAATTGCAACAAGTTCAAAACCCGCGCCAAGTCAATGCCATGGAAGGAGTGAATATGATGAAAAGAAGGCAAAGAGGGCAACAACCTCAAGGAAATTGTGACAACTATGATGATGGTGGTGGTTATTCAAACGAGTGCTATGATGAGCAAAGTGAGGATTCTCAATATGTCAACAACTACCAAGGAAATAGAGGAAACCAAGGCAATCAACAATGGCGATCCCAAGGGAATTGGGGTAATCAACAAGGAGGCGGAAATTGGAATAACAATAATTAACAACAAAGTGGTGGAAATTGGAATGGGAATAACCAAAACAACAATTGGTGGAATCAAGGTAACAATGGTTGTCAAGGTAATCGGGGGCAAGGCTTTCAAAGGCCTCCGATGTTTCAACAACCGAACAACCCGCCATTGTTTCAATCTCAAGGGTATAGTTCTTCGGGAAATGAATTTTGGAGAAGTGAGGTTATGTTTGAACAAATAATGAAGAAGAACCAAGACTCCGATGCGCAATTGGCTTCACACAACACTTCCATCCATAACTTGGAGGTGCAACTTGGTCAAATTTCCCAATCTTTAAACACTCGCCCAAAGTTTGCTCTACCAAATGACATGGTAGTAAACCCTAAGGGTGGGCACAACAAACATGTGATGGCGGTGACCACGCGAAGTTGACGAGGCGGTGATGTGCATGCCTCACGAGAGAATCAAGTCATGGTTAATGAAGATGAGTTGCGTGATGATGATATGCCTATAGGGGTTGATGATGTAGTGGAACCAAGTGTGAGAAATGATGTGCGAATTGACATTCATGAAGTTGAGGAGGAGACACAAGAGACCGTGAACCCGTCTAGGGAACACGTGATAGATATGCCCGAGACGGCGGTGCCCAAAGCCAAGGAACCCTTACCTAGGCCCCCTCCACCCTATCCTCAACGGTTGGACAAGCAAAAGGGGTGACAACAAATTTAAGAAACTCATTGAGATGATGAAGAGTTTGACTATCAATGTGCCTTTGGTGGAGGCACTCGAGCAAATGCCGGGGTACGCGAAATTCATGAAGGATTTGGTTACAAAAAAGAGATCAATGGAGTGTGAGACAATCAAGATGACCCATCAAGTGAGTGAAATTTTACACTCCATGGCTCCAAAACATAAGGACCCCGGTGCATTCACTATCTCGTGTACCATTGGAAGTGCCGACTTTGCAAAAGCCCTTTGTGATTTGGGGGCGAGTATCAACTTAATGCCATATTCGGTCTTCAAGAGTTTGGGAATTGGACAACCTCGCCCGACTTCAATGAGGCTCTAAATGGCGGATAGGTCAATGAAGCGGGCTTTGGGTATAATCGATGATGTCCTTGTTCATATTGATAAATTAATCTTGCCGGCCGACTTCGTGATTCTAGATTGTGAGGTGGACTTTGAAGTCCCAATTATCCTTGGAAGACCTTTCCTAGCTATGGGGAAGGCTTTGGTTGATGTCGAGGTGGGAGAGTTGACCTTCCGTGTTAGTGATGAAAAGGTGGTGTTCCATGTGTGCAAGTCTATGAGGCAGCCAAATAGCATTGAGGTGTGCTCGTTTGTTGACACTGTCACGGCAGTGATAGTGGATGACACAAGCGCAATGATTAATATTGAAGATCCACTTAGAGCTGTGCTTTTGAACATGGAGGCTAATGATGATGCCGGGAGAATTGAATGTGTAAATGCTTTGTATGGTATGGGCTCGTACTCTTATGAGCCTAGGAAGTTATCATTAGACCTCAAGAATCGCAAAACTTCCCCAACCAATCCATCTATTGAGGAGCCGCCGGTGTTGGAGTTGAAACCACTTCCTCCTCACCTCAGGTATGAATACTTGGGTCCTAATTTCACTTTGCCTGTTATTATTTCGTCTTGTTTAACTAACATACAAGTTGACGCCACCTTGGCGGTTCTACAAAAGCGCAAGTGGGCGATTGGATGGACATTGGCAGATATTCAAGGTATAAGCCCCGCTTTTTGCATGCAAAAGATCATTTTGGAGGAGGATGCAAGGCCGTCTCTTGAACATCAAATAAGATTAAATGAAGCTATGCAAGAGGTGGTAAATAAAGAGATTATCAAGTGGTTGGACACCGGTGTGGTCTACCCAATATCGGATAGTTCATGGACCTCTCTGGTACAATGTGTGCCAAAGAAGGGTGGAATGACGGTCGTCACTAATGCCAACAATGAGTTGATTCCTACCCGGACAGTCACGGGTTGGAGAGTGTGTATGGATTATAGAAAGCTCAACAAGGTCACGAGAAAAGATCATTTGCCTCTACCATTCTTGGACCAAATGCTTGATCATTTAGCGGGCCGGGCTTATTATTGTTTCCTTGATGGCTACTCGGGGTACAATCAAATTCTCATTGCCCTGGAGGATCAGGAGAAGACAACCTTTACATGTCCGTATGGCACATTCGCTTTCTCAAGAATGCCATTTGAACTTTGTAATGCCCCGGCGACCTTCCAAAGATGTATGATGGCAATCTTCACCGACATGGTGGAGGATATTCTGGAGGTCTTCATGGACGATTTTAGCATGGTGGGGGACTCATTTAAAGAATGCCTAGTGAACTTGGATAAGGTGTTGAAAAGATGTGAGGAAACCAATCTTGTACTTAGCTGGGAGAAATGTCACTTCATGGTGCAACAGGTTATTGTGTTGGGCCACAAAATCTCAAAACATGGAATTAAAGTTGATAAGGCAAAAATTAAGGTGATCTCAAGGCTCCCTTCCCATACTTCTGTCAAAGGGGTGAGGAGTTTTTTGGGTCACGCCGGGTTCTACCGGCGATTCATTAAAGACTTTTCAAAAGTTGTGAACCCGCTTTGTAAATTATTGGAAAAGGATGTCAAGTTCATCTTTGATGAGAGGTGTATGGAGTCCTTTGAGTTATTGAAACACAAGTTGATCACAACCCCCATCATCACCGCACCTAATTGGGAATTGCCTTTTAAACTTATGAGTAATGCGAGTTATGTAGCAGTAGGTGCGGTGCTTGGCCAAAGAATCAACAAAATGTTCCATCCTGTGTATTATGCTAGCAAGATGATGAATGAGGTCCAAATAAACTATACGGTGACGGAAAAGGAGCTCTTGGCTATTGTGTTTGCGATGGAGAAATTTCACCCTTATCTTATGGGGGCAAAGGTGATCATACATACGGACCATACAGACCTCCGGTATTTGATGACAAAGAAAGATTCGAAGGAAAGGTTGATGAGATGGGTGCTACTCCTTCAGGAATTTATTCTAGAGATTGTGGATAGGAAGGGAAGCGAGAATCAAGTCACGGATCATTTGTCCCGGCTATAGGAAGAGGGAGATCGAGCAATGGTGTTGAGATAAATGATGCTTTCCCCGATGAGCAGCTTCTTTCCATTTCTATGGGTGACATACCTTGGTTTACGGACATCGCCAATTTCATAGTGACCGGCAATGTCCCGTGTGAGCTCTCTTCCAACCAAAGGAAGAAACTCAAGCGGGATAGCTTGGATTTTTATTGGGATCAGCCGTATTTGTTTAAAATTTGTACGGACAGGGTGATAAGAAGATGTGTGCCAGAAAGCGAGCAAATGAACATATTGGAGGCTTGCCACTCTGCTCCTTATGGTGGTCATTATGGGGGAGTGAAGACACAATCAAAGGTTTTAAGTTGCGGCTTCTATTGGCCGACTTTGTTTCAAGATGCTAGCGATTTGGTGAAGAGACGTGATGCATGCCAAAGAGCCGGCGGGATTTCAAAAAGGGATGAGATGCCTCTCCATACAATTCTCGAGGTAGATATTTTTTATGTTTGGGGCATTGATTTCATGGGCCCGTTTGTGAGCTCTTGTGGGAACACGTATATTCTCATGGCGGTGGACTATGTGTCAAAGTGGGTTGAATCCGTGGCTCTTCCCAACAATGAAGCCCCGAGTGTCGTGGCATTTTTGAAAAGGAATATCTTCACTAGATTTGGAACCCCTCGTGCTATCATTAGTGATGGGGGGTCCCATTTTTGCAACAAGGCGTTTGATTCATTGCTCGCTAAATATGGAGTTAACCACAAAGTGACTAACCCCTATCATCCACAAGCAAGCGGTCAAGTGGAGGTTTCAAATCAGGAAATTAAGAGTATTTTGTCCAAAACGGTGAATGCTAATAGGACCGATTGGCCGAAGAAGTTGGATGACGCTCTTTGGGCTTATCGGACTACTTACAAGTCTCCGATTAGTATGTCTCCATATCGGTTGGTGTTTGGTAAGGCTTGCCATCTCCCGGTGGAACTAGAACACAAGGCTATGTGGGCATTGAAAAAATTGAACTTGGAATGGGATGTTGCGGCCAACCTCCGAGTGCAGCAATTGAATGAACTTGATGAGTTTAGATTTTATGCTTACTCCAGCTCGTCCTTGTATAAGGAAAAGATGAAGTACCTTCACGATAAGTATGCCCGGGTTAAAGAATTCAAGGTGGGCGACAAGGTTCTTCTTTTCAATTCCCGATTAAGGTTATTTCCGGGGAAGCTCAAATCTAAATGGAGTGGTCCCTTTGATGTGGTCTTTGTAACTCCTTTTGGTTCTCTTGATCTTAAAAACTAGAATGGTGAAGTGTTCCGGGTCAATGGGCATCGTGTCAAGCACTATTTGGGAAAGATTGATGACAGCCACGTGGTGACACTCATTCATTTGAAGTGATAAGATGGTAACATATGTCGTGCCGCGACGTTAAATCAGGCATTTTTTGGGAGGCAATCCATGTCTTTTTCTTTTTCAATGATTTTCGTTGTAAATTAGGATTTTGAGCTAATTGTTTGTGAGATGGTGCAAGACTTGTGTTGAACCAGTGCAAAACAAAAGTGTAAAAGAGCAGAGTCTCAGAACAGTGCCAGTGAGGCCGCATCCCCTCTAGTGCGGTCCGCACCAGCTTGATCTGAGTTTGGCTAGTCTCTGAAGTTTCCACACGTGGTTGCACACCTGTTTGAGCAGCCCGCGTTGTTCCCACTAGGCCGCATCCACAACTGCACGCCCGCATCAGCTGTTTTATGCAAGCTGGTGTGAGCACGTGATTTTTGCCCTATAAGAGAAATAATCCCAAAGATTCAAAATAAAACAATTTTAGTTTGCTTGCAATTTTGTGAATTTTGTGTTATTTTTCTTGTATTATTTACATTTATCTGTACATGTTTATTTGTTTTGTTGCATTTGCATATAAAATTCAAGTTTACAATTAAGAATAACTAAGTTTGTTTTACGAAAATGAAAAATCACAAAAATATGTATTTTTTGCATTTTTAGCATTAAATGTCCAAATTG
>MU735207.1:5059-15975 GCA_026770625.1 Nicotiana glauca
TTTTTACCTGATCTTTTTTCAGTTTCGGATCTCCTTGAACCGCTCCTTTCTTCATGTTGAACTCGAGGCACGGTATCTTCTTCGATTCGCAACTTCGTACTGTACCTATTATACACATCATTCCACGTGGTTGCAGGAAACTTTTGAAGGCTTTCTTTAATCCTTCTCGTGGCTTCAAAACTTTCATCATTCAAATTGCTCGCAAAAGCTATTGCAGCCCAATTATCTGGTACACGGGGTAAAGTCATTCGTTCGCGTTGAAACCTATCAACAAAATCTCTGAGCAACTCTGTGTCCCCTTGTTTGATTTTAAAGATGTCCTCCATTCTTTTCTCAACCTTTTGTGCTCCTGAGTGCGCTTTAATGAAAGAATCTGCAAGCTCAGCAAAATAGTTTATAGAGTTTTCAGAAAAAAGAGAATACCAGGTTAGTGCACCCTTGGTGAGTGTTTCTCAAATTTTTTGACCAATACGGACTCAATCTCCTGTTTGGTTAAATCATTTCCTTTGACTCCTGTAGTAAATGTCGTCACATGGTCACGTGAGTCAGTTGTGCCATCATATTTTGAAATGTCAGGCAGTTTGAACTTTTTAGGGATTGGAAGGGGAGCAGCACTCAGTTTCCAAGGTTGTTGTGAGTATTTATCCGCATCTATTCCTTTGATTATTGGGGTAACACCAGGTATTTGCTCGATGCGCTCGCTTTGTTCTTTAAGTTGTGTCTGCAAAGTTAGTACCAAATGTTTTAAATAAGAATTATTTGTATTACCTGGATCCACTTCTCGTGGTTCACTGGGGGTTCCTTCGTTTGTGTTAACAAGGCCAGAACGAGGATTCTCCAGTGTATTGTTATTAGGTGAAGGTGTGGGCGGCGCAACAGGTAACCGGCTAACTAGCGCTTGAAGAGCTTGGCTAACCCGTGCATCAATTATTCTTTGCAAAGCTTCCTCTGGTCCCTCAAAATGTTCTGATTGCTCTTGCTCATTAGCATGTGATTCTGGTGCAGGAGTACCTTCACGAGATTGACGTGGAGAAGTTTGAGGGGAAGGAACTATGTTAATGTTGTGCAAATCCCCTTGACCCTGATGGATTTGATTTTCAACAGCATTGTTGTTGCTGTTGTTGTTGCTTGCCATGATGATATCAATTAGTAGAGTGCAATTTAAAAAGAAATAGATTATCAGATTCCCGGTAACGGAACCAATTTGTTTAACCAAAAAATAATAATTTGGTCAAAACTAGAATTTAAGATAAGAAATCGGGTTACTGATAATCAAGAGACCAAAAAGTATAATAGGCTTTCTGAGAATAAGAATAAGCAGTAAAGAAATTTGTATTTCAATATGATGTGGATGATATTTCGTGTCCTTACAAATGATGAGACTTCTTCCTTTTATAGTTGATTCTAGGTAAAGGAATGAAACCTAAACTTTAATGAGTCAATTATGAGTAATAAATGATATTAAATAAGCTGTTACACAATCATTCATATTAAATACCAGTTTTCTAACGTATCAGATATTTAATATTGAATTTGGACTCCTTTCTGTCTTCAGATTCATGTCTTGATTGCCTTCCGATCCGTTGGCTTTAAATGACTTGAATTGGTACGAGAGTCGTGTCTAAACTGCTTCTCGTGCCTGTTTAACTTCTTCTTCTCGTATCTGTTATCTCCCGAGCCTTTTTCTTAATTGTTATGCTTTGACCATTTGACCAGTCCACGTGTCATGCCACGTTATTTTCAATATAAATCCAACTTTTTCCAATACAATATGGTGGCCACCAATCCAAACAAATAGTAATATATTCTTTTGTCATCCCATTTACTTTTATGAAAATTTAGTTCTTCATAGGTGATTCAACATTTGATAATGTTTGTGGACATGCTAGACAATATTTATTAGCAATACATGAAGTAACTTGTTAGTAGAGGAGTTGAAAAAATGCTTTGAATTTAGATATTTTATTATATTCATACATCTTACACAGATCAATTAATGAACTATATTTGACATTTATTTTGTTATATTTTTGCAGGTCACATGCTGTGATATTTAGAGATTAGCTTATGGAAGATTTCAAGAGTTAGAGAAGTATTAATGCACTAACTACTATCTTATAATATATGGTTTTGATGACAATAGTTACTAGACTCAAAATAACACCAGCTTTTGAATTCAAATGGTGTACTTTTTCTTTTATATTGTTGACACTCTAAAATTATGGATTAATTTTGATTATTGTGAATTTAATTCAATATATTATGATTTCTTGAATGAATATTAGCATATTTTATTAGTATATGTAAAGAGAATACTGATGTTAGAATCACACTGGATGTTAAATAGGCATATATTAACATTTGCCGATTTGTGTATAATTTATCAAAAATAAAAAGTTGTTAAACGCAAAGATAAAAATCAAATATAGGCATGGTTTTAGTTGCCATTATAATGGCAATTGCAACATCTGTTTATCGACAATAAAATGAATATTTACCGGCCATTATCAAAGCCTTTAAAATCATATAAAAGGGTTAGGTAAAGGGTAGGTTTAGTGGCCATGTTAATTGTCAATAAAAGATTGCCGCAAAATGTCATATGTTTAGTGGCAATAATTGGGACTTTTACCAACACTCTCTATAATTACCGCTAAAACCTTTAGCGACGGTGGATACAACGGCAAATAGTTAATTGCTGGTGAAACTTTTAGTGGCAATTTTAATTGCCGTTAAATTGCATATTTATGGTCGCTAAAAGCCTTTTTTGTTGTAGTGTCTTCGTGGCACCTGAACCCACAATTGGTGCTAACTTTACGCCTTGCAGAAGATCATCTTTCTCATACCGTCGACATTAGAAACACTGATTCACCCCTTAACTACCGCATCTCGTGATATCTGATAGCCGCATTTTCGATACTATTTCACCATAGCTTGCCCCAAAGGCGAATTGTAGAAGATCATAACACTGACAAACTTAGTACGTTCAATTAGGACAATGACACCCCATCAAAAAAGAAAGCTCCACCATGCTTGCAATCACTAAGCCTCATTACTCCACCAGCCCACATCTGACCACTCTTAGTTCGATTGCCTTTTCCCTGCCGGGAATAAAATACTAAATCTCTAGATTATGTACTGAGTAAACCTCTCTTCAAGTCATTCACTGCCCTGACACGTAGGCAAATATCTTACCATCATATCACTACTGCGGAACAATAATTCATAAGCATCATGGCAACTTGTGCCTAGCCTTAGAGCCCTCAGAAGTACGGTTGCTGGGCTGAAACAATAAAATATCCTTCTACAAATCGACGATAGTTATCTGATCAGCTATACCGGGAGAAACATTCCGTATTATATCTGTAGTACCATTACGGTTCTTCAATTTTCGATTTTTAACAAGTTGTTAGCGTCGTGTAAGATTGAGTAGGAATGGATTAAAGGCATATGCCTCCAAGGATCAAATCGCATGATAAGGAATCAAGAAGGGAGATACTCCTAACAGTCATGCAGCCTCCCGAGGATAAGTACAGACGTCTCTGTACCGATCCGCGAGACTCTACTAGACTTGCTCATGACTCGTGAAACCCTAGGAACCTAGTGCTCTTATACCATGCTGTCACGACCAAAAATCCACTAAGGGTCGTGATGGCACCGGACACTGCTGCCAGGCAAGCCAACCAAATTACTTGATGAAGTTCTCATTTTTAACAATCTTAAAAACTAAGATTTTCCTTCAATTTTTCATAAATAAAAAGATAACTGCTTCAATTTAAATTAAATAATAAGAAATTACAAAATATTTCAAAACCATCGCAGAACCCAGTGTCACAAGTGCATGAGCATTTACTAAGAAGGAAATAAAAACAACAATTGTCCGGAACAGAATATTGGACAGAAAATAAATACAGATAACTGAAAGAGACTCTGCTGGCTGCGGGTCTCCTCGAGAAGTGCAGCTCACCTAAGTCTCCGTATCAACCATGCTACTATGCCCAATAGGCCACTAGAGTTACATATACATGTGCAACAAAAATGCACATAAGCGTAGTATGAGTGCGAAAACAATATGTACTCAATGAGTATCCCGTCTAATCTTGAAGAAGTAGAGACGAGATGGTCGACTTCGACACTTACTATTGGTCCAATAATGATGTCAATAATACATTGAATCGTGAATTTCTATAAACATAATTTTAATCCAATAGAAGAAAATCAAGTAAACAATTAATTCATTTATAGGAAATTTCCAAAATTCATTTTCATTATTAACCAAATATTCTCAAGCCATGAAGAGGCAATAACAACCTTAATAAGTTCATGGCAGCAATACAAGCATGCGCAAATCATGCCGAGGCGTACGACCCGCTCCAACAGAAAATAAACTGTGCACTGTCGTGGGTCGAACATCGCAAACCATAGATGCATCTATTATCCCGCTCGCGAATCATACGTGCGACACGGTCAAATATAAGTAAACACAACAATTAGTCAATCAAGAATTCATTAGGGAGCAATTATCCCAAGAAAATCCAATTCTCTTTTAAAAATTCAAGGAAATGAAGTTTAATCTTTTTAGAATTCATTTATTAATTCGATGTGATTTAAGCAATTCAAGCTATCAATAGGTTCGCAAATAATCCAAGTATAGCATGCTTTTGGGTTCTAACTACCCGGACAATAGCAGAATAGTAGCTACGCACGTACTCTTATCACCTCGTGCGCACGTAGCCCCTACGATTAGCAGCACATAACCAATTATTTTACCTATGGGAAAAATTCTCTCTTACAAGGTAAGAAAACAGACTCACCTCGCTTTGAAGTTCCATAACCGGCATTCCACGCCCTTTTGAAGACTCAAATCGATGTAAAAATGCTCCAAAACTCAATAATTATATAAAACCATTAATATATGTTCAATTACTCATTATAGTCCAATTTATAACAATTTCTAACCATGAATGAAAAGTTGACAAAATTGCCCTCGGGCCTACGTGCCCGGATTCAAAAATTTTCCGAAGATAAAGTTTACCCATGACCTTACGAACTCAAATATATAATTTATTTTCAATTCCATGCCCAAAATCGTGGTCAAAATCCAAAAATCTCAATTTCTAGGTTTTTCTTTAAAATCCCAAATTTTCCTTTAGATTCTCATAAAGTTTGATGCTAAATCTAAGGTATAATCACAAAATATAATTGAAAATTAGTTAGAGGAACTTACCCAATGATTTGATACGAAAATCCACTCTCAAAATATGATAAAATGAAGCAAAAACTCGAGTTACACAGATAAAATCATTGAAATAAGAAAAATGTCTTTAACCAATTCAATATTGAACAATCCTACAACCATCCCAGAACCTAGTGTCACGAGTGCATGAGTTTCTAGGAAATAATACAATACAACAACTGTCCGGAATACAATATTGAACAGAAAATAAATACAGAAAACTGAAAGAGACTCTGCTGGCTATGTATTGCCTAGAGAAGTGCAGCTCACCTAAGTCTCTGTATCAACCATGCTGCTATACCCAGTAGGCCACTAGAGATGCATATGACTGTGCTACAAAAAATACGCAAAAATGTAGTATGAGTACGAAAACAACGTGTACCCAATGAGTATCCCATCTAATCTCGAAGAAGTATAGACGAGATGGTCGACTTCAACACTTACTAGTGGTCCAATAATAATATATTATTAATGCGAATAAGCAAGGATTAATTAAGAATGACAGTAATTTCAAGTAAATCATGAATATATGAAAGTTCCTTTTTATATTAAAAGTCTCAAGATTCATAATCCAATAGTTTCCAACTATCTCAAGTCGGGGAGAGCAAATATCAATCCCAAATAATCTCAAGGCAAGAAAAACAAGAATGCACAAATCATGCCGAGGACATACGGCCTGCTCCAACAGAAAATAAACTGTGCACTACCTAGGGTCGAACGGTGCGAACCATAGATGCATCTATTTAATCTGCCGAGGCGTTCGGCCCGTTCAAAAAATAAACACACACGAACAATCAATCAAGAAGTCCACACGGAGCAATTATCCAAAGTAGCAATTACTCTTTTAGCCATTTAAGAAAAATGATGTTTTATCTATTTAGAAATACATTTACTAATTCGTTGTGATTTAAGCAATTCAAGCCGTCAGTAAGTCCACAAATAATCCAAGTATAGCATGTTTTGGATCCTAAACTACCTGGACAATAGTATAATAATAGCTACGCACTGACTCTCAACACCTCGTGCGTATGTAGCCCCCACAAATAGGAGCACATAACCAATTAACTCACCTATGGGGACAATTCTCTCTTACAAGTTAGAAAGGAAACTCACTTCGCTTCGAAGATCCATAACCGGCATTCCACGCTCTTCTGAAGACTCCATTCGATGCACAAAGATCTAACGCTAGCCAATAATAATACCAATAGATTAATATATACTCAATTACTCGTAATGATCCAATTCATAGTAATTCATAACCCCGATCGAAAAATTGACAAAATTGCCCAGGGGCCCACGTGCCCGGATTCCTAAATTTTTTGAAGATAAAGTTTACCCATGAACTCACGAACTCACGTATAAGATTTTCACTCAATTCCATACCCAAAATCGTGGTCAAAATTCAAAAATACAAATTTCCTAGGTTTTCTTCAAAATCCCTAAATTTCTACTAACTTATATAATTTTCCATGTTAAAATATAGATATAATCCAAGTAATTAACTTGCAATAGGTGAGAATCACTTACCTTGACATGGATGGTGAAAATGGAGCTCCAAAATGGCTCCTAGGTCGGCTCCCATAGAGGAAATGAGATGAAATGAGCCAAACCCATTTTACACTTAAATACAGCCTCTATGACTCTTCTTCGTGTTCGCGAGACCCCCATCGCGTTCGCGAAGAAGAAAATTTCCAAAAACCATTTTCGAAACTCCCCTTAGATTGCCTCTAGTATAATGGCCATAACTTTTCTTACAAAACTCCAAATGAAAAATGGTTTAATGTTGTGAAAACTAGACGCCAAGATCTACAGCTTTCATGGTTTGGTCATCTCCAATTCCTTATAGATTTCAAGATATAAGTAGCCAAAGTCAGCCCTGTGCAACATAATTTCTTCTTCATCTTCCCGGACATACTGTAGTTAACCAGCCAAAACTTTTTGTACACAAATCCAAATGCTAACTTTACGTTTCTGAAAACTAGACACCAAGGGCTACGACTTTCATTTTTGGATTATCTCCAAATTATTTATAGATTGCAAGATATGAGCCTCCGAAGTCAGACCTGTGCAGTAGAGATTTTCTTCCTCGCGAACGCACGAACCTCTTCGCGAACGCGAAAAACAGATTCCCTGAAGCCAAATCCTTCTTCGCGAATGCGAGAGGATCCTCGCAAACGCGAAGAACAACACCCGATACCAGCACCAGCTATTTCAAAATCGCCGAAAATTATCCAAAACCACCCCGAAACACACCCAGGCCCCCCGGGGCCCCGTCCAATCACACAAACCAGTCCCATAATATAACCTGGACATACTCGAGGACTCAAATCACATCAAACAGCATCGAAACCATGAATCACAATCCAATTCAAGCTTTATGAACTTTGAAATTTTAAACTTCTACATTCAATGCTGAAACTCATCAAATCACGTCCGATTGACCTAAAATTTTGCACACCAGTCAAATTCGACATTACAGACCTACTCCAACTTTTGGAATCGGAATCCGACTCTGATATCAAAAAGTCCACTTCCGGTCAAACTTCTCAAAAACCTTCAAATTTCTATCTTTAGCCAAATGACTCTAAAATGACCTACGGGCCTCCAAATTCACTTCTGATCGCGCTCCCAACTCCAGAATCACCATTCGGAGCTACTCCTAGACTCGGAATCCTAAACGGACATCGATAACACTGAAATGCACTTCAAGCCAAACTTATGAAATTTCTTCCAAAATGCTAGCTTCCACAATAGGCGCCAAAATGCTCCCGGGTCATCCAAAATCCGATCCGATCATACGCCCATGTCCGAAATCATCATACGAACCTACTGGAACCTTCAGAACCCGATTCTGAGGTCGTTTACTCTGAAATCCAATCTTAGTTGATTCTTTCAACTTAAAGCTTCCAAAATGAGAATTCTCTTTCCAAATCAACTCCGAACTTCCCAAAATAAAATTCTGACCATGCGCACAAGCCATAATACCTGAAATGAAGCTGATCATGGCCTCAAACTGCTGAACGGCATGCTAGAGCTCAATACGACCGGTTGAGTCGTTACATTCTCTCCAACTTAAGCATACGTTTGTCCTCGAATGTGCCGAGAACTACACTAAAGTGGTTTGAAATCACTGTTTAACACTCCAGAACCTACCCGTGCTGCCACAACTCAGCTGAGCACCCTAGCTCGATCACTCTAAAGATATTCTTTTTCACTTAAGCAAATAAGCCTTAGAGCCCAATTCCAACATCCAAAATTCTCTGTCATGCCTGTTTCCAACATACGATCACCATATCAATCACTACACGCTGTACCCGAACATGACGGCACAATTTTTGCTGAATTCACACCTTACATCACTTTACTCACCGGACCACAATAACACTTTCTAATCAACTTAATCAAAATTCCATGAATCTGATGCTCCCATTGCACCTCATGACATACATAGGTCTTATTCTAACTCTTACTATGCCGCCACAATGGAAGAAATGTGTAGAAATTCATAACCAACTGTCGAATCAACAAATCATTGAGTCTATACTCCTGACAAGAACCACCACTTCATTCGAAACCGAATAATGGCCTTAGCTCCTTATTGTACTTCATATAATCAGATTGCACGGATCTTAAATCCAATAATCTTGTCTCACCTAGTACGAACTTCTTAGGCGATAAGCTCCCAGAACATGATCAAAAAGTCTCATATGACGCTACAATGTAACAATAGGCTGCCAATTCGAATGGGTTACAGAAAGGAAAATGAATTCTGAAAAGGAAATCCAATTACCCCGCTCGCGAATCATACATCTGACGCGGGCACATAGCTAACACGAGTTTTCCTCAGACAATAGGAAATAAAACACATAGAAACAGATATAGGGAACTATACTAAACATCACATTATTGCAGCGTACAACCCGATCCAAATAACATACCCATGGCGGTGTGCCATCCGATCCACACAATATAACCATGGTAGCGTGCCACCCGATCCACACATAGAACTCACATAAGGAAATGCACATCGAGCTAAATTGCTCATTACAATGAAATACCGAATATCGGTCATAAACACGCTAAGTGCATAATACCATTTCCTGGGGATACATATAACGCTATAAGTGTAACGATCCGATCGATCGTTTTTAGAAATCATTCCCCGATCACCCATTAACTGCTTTCCCTAAGTTCATTTCTGCTATTGTGGTTTGCCGGGACATTCGGTATTAGGATTCAGAGTGTTTTGGGACACTTAGTCCCTAAATGAGAGTTTAAGAGTTGAAAACTAGTCCATATTCGGAACAATGTGAAGACGACCTTGGAATGGAAATATGATGGTTCCGTTAGCTTAGGTGATTTCGGGGCTGGGAGCGTGTTCGGAATGTATTTTGGACGTCTGTAGCTCATTTAGGATTGAAATGCCGAAGTTTGAATTTTTGAAGTTTCCGGTTCGATAGTGAGTTTTTGATCCGAGGGTCGGATTGGAATTCCGGAAGTTTCAATGGATCCTTAATGTCATTTGGGATGTGTGTGCAAAATTTCAGGTCATTTGGACGAGGTTTGGTTAGGTATTTGATCGAAAGTGTGTTTGGTTAGAATTTGAAGTTCATAGGTTTGAATCCTTGATTAATTCGTGTTTTCGGCGTTGTTTTGGGTGATTTACGGATTGGTACAAGTTTGAATGATGTTATGGGGTATGTCTGTAGGTTTGATTGAGGTCCCGGGGACCTCGGGTGTGTTTCGGATGCTCAACGGGTCATTTCCTCCTATTTTTGAACTGCTGTTGCTGCTTCTGGTGTGCCTTCTTCGCATTCGCGTCATGTCCTTCATGTTCGCGAAGGATTATTCTTGGACGCCTTGAAATCCTTCTACGCGTTCGCGTTAGGACCTTCGCGTTCGCATAGATCTGCTTTCCCCTCCATCGCGTTCGCGTCCCCCTCACCCGCGTTCGCGTAGGCCACACCTGGACCCCTACTATTTTCCTTCTACCTGTTCGCGTTTAGAGCCTCGCGTTCGCAAAGCTCTACCTCGTCCTTCATCGCGTTTGCATCCCTTCCTTCGCGAACGCGAAGGGCATTTTGTGGACCTTCTATTTTTCTTCTTCGCGAACGCGTGAGACCTGTCGCGTTCGCGATGGTCTAAATGTCTGGGCAGACAGATTTAATCCCTAATTCGAGAGTTTCTTCATTTCATCACATTTTTGACTTGGGAGCTCGGTCCTTGGCGATTTTTGAAGGGGTTTTCACCTGGGCAACTTGGGTAAGTGATTCCCACTCGATCTAGATCATATTCCATGAATCTCCTCTTAATTTCATCCTTTAATTTTAATTTTTGAATGAAAAATGGGTAGAACTTCATAGACCGAATTGTTGGATTTTGAAGGAGTGTTTGACCTCCGATTTGAGAGATTTTTATATGGTTAGACTCGTGAGAACACTAGGGTTCTGAAAATGTGAAAATTATCGGATTCCGAGATGTTGGCCTGAGGGGCATTTTGGTTATTTTACCTAATTTTGCGCTTTAGCTTTGAATTAAATTGTAGAATCAGTTGCTTGAGATATTATTTACAATGTGTGGTTTAATTGAATAGATTTGGGCCATTTAGAGTCGAGTACTCGTGGCAAGAACGTGGTTGCTAGTTGATTTTGCCGGTTTTGAGGTAAGTATCTTGCCTAACCTT
>MU735207.1:29463-39867 GCA_026770625.1 Nicotiana glauca
ATACGATCTGAATCTCAAGAGCCATCCTGCTCATATAACCTCACCTCTATGCGGAACCTCAACACATACGAAATTCACCGAGCCGTCTCACAACTAGCACGACGCAATACATCATAACATGAAATAGCTAGTGACGTAATAACAACCTGACTACCGTTCCATAAAGAGCGCATTGCTGAAATGAACACATCTGGCATGATATAGAGCCCGTATTCATTTTTAAATCCATACATCGACCTCAAGTCGATCCTAATCGTACCAAGCTAGGCCAATAACCTTTCAAAGGTCAAAACTAACTTCCCTTTTTGCATAACACACAAGAACAACCATCACAACCGGAGTAATCCTCCACAATCCACAACCCAATAGAACGAGTGCCTTCCAGGCATCAATTCTCAATTTAACGACATCTCTACAATTCATACTTGGTTTAACTCCTCGATCAATCAAGTGTCTACATGCCATACTTATACAACTTCCCGTGGGGCATGCTCCTATAACCTTCCGTGCTGAATAACATGTCTGCACACCCAAACCACCGGCCGCACTAACACTAAAAAGCGATCAAGAATCCTTATCCAGGATGTAAAGCCTTTTTCACAAAACTCCGATCTCAGGCGACACTGAAGACAATAACAACTTACTTTAAACATCGAAACTCCTTTCCTGCTCATTCGAGTTCGTGACATCATTGTCATCACCAAACTGCAACCTTGATCCTCACTTCAAATTCCATACTACTTACTACACCCAACATGCCAATATACGATAGAATACAATTTTTATCATAACTCCGGAACCACTAATAGGTTAACACTTCATCACATAAAAGCTTTTCACTGAATTCACCTCAGGAGAAATATAGCAACACAAAAGTAAATTCTCATAACCGTAGAATATGTAAACATCTAAGTAGTGGTCTAAGCCACCATAGCCCTCCCGGGATCTGCCTACATATAACGGGCCATAAAAGTAGAATACTCCTGAATAACATTAATTACGGTGGCCGACAGGCCTCACACGTACCGCCACAAATCACACGCATAACTTGATCAAGCTGAGGGAACTGATCTCCACCACCAATATTCCAACTCAACTATGGCTAACCAACCTATCTTCTTTCGATTTACCCTGATTGCCTTAGAAACAATAACAACTCCATTCAACAGATAGCACACTCCATCCGCACTCATCCCGAGTAACCTTGAATCACGAGGCCATGATGTCTCAAATCCCACGAATTATTTCGTATTTCCCAAATGCTATACTGCAATTCAAGACATCATAGAACATCCTGGGCCTCTTCTCATAAGCTGATACCAAGCTTGAATCCTAATCGTACTTATAGGCTCGAAATCATTAGGCACTACAATTTACCCCTTGAATCCACTAGGACCGTTACTGAGAGCCACCCACTCTGACTTGGCCCGAAATATGATCAACTCCGTGAATCTAATAACACATGGATATCCTCTCGACAAAGCACCCGTCATAATCACTTCTCTTGAAACCCATATCTATACAAGACATAAATCCTAAATCCTTCCCCAAGTCTAAACATGAGCCAATAAGGCTAACCAAAGCACCCTTTGACAATTCCTTTGCTCAAATAACCACTTATGTTTTTTTTCCATAGCCGAAATAACCCAGAAATATGCTAACAACCAGAAAACCTCACAATTAGCTAACCATGCAATCCAATCATAGGCGGTGGGACTCTCCCACTTAGCTTGAAGCATAACTCTGTAACTCATCGAAATTCCTTATCTCTTATTGACATAACCTTGCGCAATCAACCGCCCAAATTCTCGGATATTTTCTGTAAAACCCCATTTTTATACTCAGAATCATCAACCACATTTGCATGACCGATCTCTTTGTTGTATATTAGCCCATACTTTAAATTAGATCCATAGACCCCCATCACCAATCACTAAAATTCCCAAATCAATCCAAACTCTCCTTAAGGGGCGTAGTCATCCTACCACCAAGAACTTATGCAGCTCCGCCACTCTCCCACTTTGGGCAAACTCGCTTCTTTAATCAACTAATCGACCTGCGCTTCTTATACCTGGCCTTCTAGAAGTTTTAAACACCGCCTGACACTTCCCACATATCCTTCCTCATACTTTGCTATTCAATTATTGCCTTAAAAAACCTATTTTCGTAGCACTTGAACCCACCAATCGCTACTAACTTTAAATATTTCCGAAGATCATCTTTCTCGAGCCATCAACAGCAGGAACACCGATTCCATCCTGAACCACCGCACCCCGCGATCTCTGACCGTTACTTCTTCAATACTGTCCCGCAATATCCTTCTCCAAAGGCGAGTTGTAGAAGATCATAACATCGGCAAACTTAGTACATTCAATAAGGACAACGACACCTCATCATAGAAGAAAAATCCGCCGCGCCTGCAACTACCAAGTATTGTTACCCCATCAACCCAAACCTGAACATTCTCAGCCCGATTGTCTGTCCCTTCCGGGAATAAAATATCGAATCTCAAGATCGTGCACTGAGTAAACCTCGCTTCAAGTCATTCACTACCTTGACAAATAGGCAAACACCCTACCATCATATCAATACCGCAGAATAATCATTCATAAGCATTATGGCAACCTGTGCCTAGCCTCAAGTCTCTCAGAAGTACCACTACTGAGCTGAAACAATAGAATATCCTTCCACAAGGTGACGATAATAGCTCACACAACCCCGCGGGGAGAAATACCTTGCACCATGTTCGTAGTACCATTACAATTCTTCAATTCTTGATTTATAACAAGCCGTTCGCGTCGCGTAAGATTGAGTAAGAAGGAAACAAGGGCATAAGCATCCAGGAATCAAATCACACGATGAGGAATCAAGAAGGGAAGTACTCCTAACATCCCTGTAGCCTCCCGAGGAAAAGTACAGATGTCTCCGTACCGATCCGTGAGACTCTACTAGACTTGCTCATGACTCGTGAGACCTAAGGGAACCTAGTGCTCTTATACCATTTTGTCGTGACCCAGAATCCACTAAGGGTCGTGATGGCGCCGTACACCATTGTCAGGCAAGCCAACAACCAATAACTAGAAACTTTTTGTTTTAAAACTTATGGAAATCATTCCATTTATACATTTAAACAACAAGTAATGAAATTCATTAAAATAAGAAAAATATCTTTAGCCAATTCAATATTGAACAATCCTACAACCATCCCAGAACCCGGTGTCACGAGTGCATGAGCAATTTCTATGAAATAATATAATACAACAACTATCCGAAATATAATATTGGACAGAAAATAAATACAGAAAACTGAAAAAAATTCTGCTGGCTGCGTATCACCTCGAGAAGTGCAACTCACCTAAGCCTCTGTATCAACCATGCTGCTACGCCCAGTAGGTCACTAGAGATGCATATGCATGTGCAACAAAAATGCACAGAAGTGTAGTATAAGTACGAAAATAAGGTGTACCCAATGAGTATCCCGTCTAATCACGAAGAAGTAGAGACGAGATAGACGACTTCAACACTTACTAGTGGTCCAATAATGATATACTATTAATGTGAATAAGTAAGGATTCATTAAGAATGACAGTAATTTCAAGTAAATCATGAATAGGTGAAAGTTCCTTTTTATATTAAAAGTTTCAAGATTCATAATCCAATAGTTTCCAATTATCTCAAGTCGGGGAGAGCGAATATCAATCCCAAATAATCTCAAGGCAAGAGATATAAGAATACGCAAATCATGCCAAGGACATATGATCCGCTCCAACAGAAAATAAACTGTGCACTGCCGATGGTCGAACGACGCGAATCATAGATGCATCTATTTAATCTGCCGAGGCATTCGGCCCATTTCAAAAATAAACACACACAGACAGTCAATCAAGAAGTCCACACAGAGCAATTATCCAAAGTAGCAATTCCTCTTTTAACCATTTAAGAAAAATGATGTTTTATCTGTTTAGAAATTCATTTATTAATTCGATGTGATTTAAGCAATTCAAGCCGGCAATAAGTCCACAAATAACCCAAGTATAGCATGTTGTGGGTCCTAAGGTACCCGAACAATAGTATAATAATAGCTACGCACGGACTCTCGTCTCGTGCGTATGTAGCCGCCACATATAGGAGCACATAACCAATTAACTCACCTATGAGGACATTTCCCTCTTACAAAGTTAGAAAGATGACTCACCTCGCTTCGAAGATCCATAACCGGCATTCCAGACTCTTTCGAAGACTCCAATCGATGCACAAAGCTCCAACGCTAGCCAATAATAATACCAATCCATTAATATATACTCAATTAATCCTAATGATCCAATTCAAGGCAATTTCTAACCCCGATCGAAAAGTTGACAAAATTTTCCTCGGGCCCACGTGCCTGGATTCATAAATTTTTCAAAGATAAAGTTTACCCATGAACTCATGAACTCAAATATATGATTTTCTCTTAATTCCATACCCAAAATCATGGTCAAAATGCAAGAATACAAATTTCCTAGGTTTTCTTCAAAATCCAAAAATTTCTACTAATTTACATGATTTTCCATGTTAAAATCTAGATATAATCCAAGTAATGAACTTGCAATAGGTGGGAATCACTTACCTTGACATGGATGATGAAAATAGAGCTCCAAAATCGCTCCTAGGTCGGCTCCCATAGAGGAAATGAGATGAAATGAGTCAAACCCATTTCTTTACACTTAAACACTGTCCCTACGACTCTTCTTCGCGTTCGTGAGACCCCCATCGCGTTCGTGAAGAAGAAAATTTCCAAACACTATTTTCAAAACTCTCCTCAGATAGCCTATAGTATAATGGTCATATCACTTCGTACAAAACTTCAAATGACAAATGGTTTAATATTTTGAAAAATAGACACGGATATATACAACTTTTATGTTTTGGTCATCTCCCAATTCCTTATACATTTTGAGATATAAGCATCCAAAATCAGCCCTTTGCAACACAATTTATTCTTCATCTTCCAAGACAGACTGTAGTTTACCAGCGACAACCTTTTTTACACAAATCCAAAAGCTAAATGGTTTACATTTCTGAAAAAATGACACAAAGGGCTACAACTTTTATTTTTCGATCATCTCTAAATTATTTATAGATTTCAAGATATAAGCCTCCGAAGACAGACCTATGCAGCAGAGATTTCCTTCTTCGCGAATGCGCGAACCTCTTCGAGAACGCGAAGAACAGAGTCCCTGAAGCCAAATCCTTCTTCACGAACGTAAGAGGATCCTCGCGAACGTGAAGAACAACACTAGATACCAGCACCAGCTATTTCAAAATAGCCCAAAATGATCCGAAACTACCCCGAAACACACCCAGGCCCCCGGGGCCCCGTCCAATCACACAAACCAGTCCCATAACATAATACGGACCTGCTCAAGGCCTCAAATCACATCAAACAACATTGAAATCATGAATCACAATCCAATTCAAGCTTTATGAACTTTAAAATTTTAAACTGCTACATTCGATGCCGAAACCCGTCAAATCACGTTCGATTGACCTCAAATTTTGCACACAAGTCATATTCGACATTACAGACCTATTCCAACTTCCGGAATCGGAATCCGACTCTGATATCAAAAAGTCCACTTCCGGTCAAACTTCTCAAAAACCTTCAAATTTCTATCTTTAGCCAAATGACTCTAAAATGACCTACGGGCCTCCGAATTCACTTTCGATCGCGCTCCCAACTCCAGAATCACCATTCGGAGCTACTCCTAGACTCGAAATCCCAAACGGACATCGATAACACTGAAATGCACTTCAAGCCAAACTTATGAAATTTCTTCCAAAATGCTAGCTTCTACAATAGGCGCCAAAACGCTTCTGGGTCATCCAAAATCCGATCCGGGCATATGCCTAAGTCCGAAATTATCATACGAACCTACTGGAACCTTCGGAACTCGAAATTCCGAGGTCGTTTACTCTGAAATCCAATCTTAGTTGATTCTTTCAACTTAAAGCTTCCAAAACGAGAATTCTCTTTACAAATCAACTCCGAACTTCCCGAAATGAAATTCCGACCATGCGCGCAAATCATAATACCTGAAGTAAAGCTGCTCATGGCCTCAGACTGCTGAACGGCGCGCTAGAGCTCAAAACGACCGGTCAGTAATTGATATAAGTCGAGACCTTTTGTTTTTAATATTCAAAGATGCATTTGTGTAGGTTATAGGTTGATGAATCAATATATATATTAAATCAGATTTAAATCTGTGTAGGTTGGTCGCTAAATTTAAATCAGATTTATTTATATTTTATATAATATTTAAAATAATAATATAATTATAAAATGTTAGAATTGGGTCCCAGATCTGCTTCCCCTTTTGTAAGCGACCAACTTTAGTCGCTAATTTTGAAATATATTAATTTATATTTTATATTTTTTTCAAATAATAATTATATTATTAATGTTTTATAATTGGGTCCCACATTAGCGATCAAAGTTGGTCTCTATCTGCTTCCCCTTTCGTAAACGACCAACTTTGGTCGCTAATTTTAAATTTTATTTATTTATATTTTATATTTTTTTAAATAATAATATAATTATTAAAATTCTATAACTGGTTCCCACTTTACTCACCAAAATTGGTCGCTAATTTCAGTATTTCTTTGACGAAGCAAGTCTAACCAATCCGGTCAATATTTTGATCACATTATCGACCAAAAAGCGACCAACCTTGGTCGCTAAAAGATTTAGAATAATTATTTAATTATTTTCTCCAATTTAGCGACCAAAGTTGGTCACTTTTCTTGACAGACCAATTTTGGTCGCTTTTTTTCGTATTTCTAGTAGTGGAATATGTCTAGTAAATATTGGTAGTTGCTCAGAAGAAAATTACGATACCCGAAATACTAACGATTAGTAAAAAATACTTAGGCGAAATTATAGAAGACGTAGCGAAAAAGATTCCGACAATTAGGAAAATCATAACTCTAGACCTCCTTAATCTTGTCTCCAACCCTTAGTCTTGTTAGTTGATAGTTTTACTGCTTTCTAGTATTTCTTAGTTAATTAGTTTGAAATAAACACTATAATCTTTATAATTAGGAAATTGTTATTTTGGACTTGTGTTTCTAAGCGATATTGAACAATTGTAGTTAAACCTTAGTTGTGCAATTTGATTCCGGACTTTTAGACTAAATTATATTTGCATAGACCGCTTATCCTTTTTAGGATTAGGGGCGTAAAAATTAAGGGAAATATATACTTCAATAGAATATTCTTGTCAATCCCACAAGCTTATTTATTAGGCATTCTTGCTTTAACTAAGTAATGACTTCAAATTGTTTATCTTTCTTCCGCTTGTGCTTTTCTCATGCAAATGTAGGAGATTCTTAGCTACTGGGATAAAATTGTTACGTTTTTAGGTACAAAAGAGAAACTGAGCATTACTGACTTTAGGAGTCCATTACTCAAATAGATACTCAACTACCCCAAATTATCTTCTAAAGTCATTTTTCTTTTGTTTGTAACAACAAAATTATTTAACTATGCTTATTGCACTCAGAAGGTCCTTCAACTAGATTTTTCAAATTTTAGATTGTCAAATACATATTTTACATTATAAATAATAAACATTTATCTTCTGTTTATTTTTTTAACTTTTTAATATTATAATTTTTTCCTTTTAAATTAATATTATGGACTTACCTATAGAATAAATAAAAAAATTTTAAAAAAGTATTTAAACATATATAATGCTGGATTAATAAAATAATGAGCATAGTTATAAAATTAATTAGAATAATTTGTTCGTAATAATAATTGTTGTATTAACAACAAAAATTAAAAAAAAATATTTACACAATTGAGAATGAAAGAAAATAAAGGTTTGAAAATATATATTTCATATACGTAATCTAAATAATTATTTAAATAAAGGTATTTTTATAATATACATTATATATTCTTGAAAATTATGCTCAATTATATTATTATTCCATCATTATATTAGTTAAAAATAATTATTGTTTATAAATAATATATATTTATTCTATAGGTAAGTCCATAATGTAGATTAAAAAGAGAAACGATTATAATATTTAAACAATTTTAAAAAAAATTACAATTCAGAAGGTAAAATTAGTATTTGACATTCAAAATTTGAAAAATCTAGTTGAGTGACTTTCATAACCCGGATTTCCCACCTTCGAGAGTAGTGATGGCTCCTACTAATGGGAGATAGGCAAGCCAAGTTTAATTACTTTTTCATTAACAACAAGATCCTCTTTAACAATTATCGGTAATAATATAAAAGTAACAGAATTAATTAAGTAAGCGGAAGTCTTAAATTAAAGAAAATTGATTAGAAGTGCGAAAAATTTAACATAAGCCTCTACCCAAGACTGGTGTCACAACACTCACGAATCACTAGGAGTACTAAATACAACGTCCGAAAGAAATATAAGTGTTTGTCTCGAGTACAAGGAGATAGTACCCTAAAATAAAGGATAGAGGAGATGTCGGGCCTGCAGACGTCTGCAAGGCTACCTTAGTATCTGCTGGACTGAAGGCTCGCTTCCGTGCTATTGCTGTTGCTGTCCAGAACCTGGATCTGTGCAAAACAGCACATAGTGTAGTATCAGCACAACCGACCCCATGTGCTGGTAAGTGTCTGGCCTAACTCCAGCGAGGTAGTGACGAGGCTAGGACCAGACTCCAGATAAACCTGTGCAGATATATATACAAGTACAACGGAGAAACTGCAAGAATAAACAATTTAAGCAGGGGAAGGGAACATGCTTCAGGGGCAACAGATAGAAATAAAGTATCAGGAATAATAGAGCGTAGATCTATAGTGTAGCTTCTAACATCAAATACAGAAATAAGACAACTTTCATATTCAACTCATCTTGTTGCAGGTGTGCAACTCGATCCCATTTCTCAATATCTCGTGGTAGGCGTACCACCCGCTCTCGTTTCAATATCACTTGTGATAGGCGTATCACCCGCTCCCTTTTCAATATCACTTGTGGTAGGCGTACCACCCGCTCACTTTTCAATATCAATTGTGGTAGGCATACCACCCGCTCACTTTTCAATATCACTTGTGGTAGGTGTACCACCCGCTCCCTTTTCAATATCACTTGTGGTAGGCGTACCACCCGCTTCCTTTTTAATATCACTTGTGGCAGGCATAACACCCGCTCCTTTTTCAATATCACTTGTGGTAGGCGTACCACCCGTCTCCCTTTTTACTTCCAACACAATACACAATACAATCCCGGTAAGGTAACAAAGAAAAAAAATAACTTCCCGGCAAGGGGAACAATAACAACAAGTCTGGCAAGGGAGAGTTAGTTATAACCAATCCTATTCAGCTTGTACTTGGTATCAAGGATCATAAATCACAACTTTCATATGATCAATTAAGCATACACAATTATCAATTTAAGACCTACGCTCATGTTCGACATTGATGCATGGATACTCGTCACCATGCCCATACGTCGTACTCAACACAAAACAAGTAGCAATTATAACTCAACTCCTAATCCCTCAAGCTAAGGTTAGACCGAACACTTACCTCGATGCTTTGAACTCAACTCAAGCCTCAACTACGACTTTACCCCGTGATTCCACCTCCAATCCACTCGAATCTAGTCACAAGTCTCTTAGTTACTTTAATAAACACTAAATGAATCAATTTGAATGCATAAAAATAAATTTTCCAAAGTTTTTTCCAAAATATCCAAAATTGTCCCAGGCCCACGTGGTCAAAACCCGAGGTTCGAACCAAAACCCGGTTACCCATTCCCCTACGAACCCAAATATATTATTTGTTTTGAAATCGGACCTCAAATTGAGGTCTAAATCTCCAATTTTAGAAAAACCTAGGTTCTACCCAAAACCCCCAATTTCATCCATGAAAATCCTTGATTTTAAGTTGAAAACATGTTAAATGATTTTAATGATTGAAAGAAATGAGTAAAAATCAACTTACAAAATATTTGGAAGAAGTATTCACTACAAGAAAAACGGCCTTTAAGGAAGGGAAATCCGGTCCCTAAAAGTTAAAATCTGGTCCTAAAAGGGTAAATTACGAAGGGAAAAGGCTGGTCGTAACCCGTCGTAATAGCCTCCATCGCTAAATGTCAATAAAGACGGGTCTTATTACCTGCTCGTTAAATCACTTTAGAGACGGATAAAAAACTGGTCGTTAAATACCTTTAGAGACCACATATCTCGTCCCTATAGGCGATGAAAAAAAATTTATCCCCGTCGTGAAATCTCTTTAGCGACCAACTGTATCTGGTCCTAAATTGGCTTTTAGAGACGGACAGAAAACCTGATCGCGAATAACATTTAGAGACTACATTTCTCGTCCCTAATATATATATATATATATATATATATATATATATATATAT
>MU735222.1:5381-44193 GCA_026770625.1 Nicotiana glauca
TCGCCAAAATAACATCATATACATAGAATCAAGCCTCAAAACACATGATTTTCTTTCAAGCTTCATAAAGTTTCAAATTTGGAACTTATAATCTGAAACACGTCAAACGACATCCGTTTTCAACCAAACTTTACAGATAGTGCTTAAATCATATATAAGACTTGTACCGGGCGTCAGAACTTAAATACGAGCCCGATTCCATAGTCTTTTAATCAATTTTCATTTCCAATTTCCTTAATTAATTTCAGAAAATAATTTCACAGAAAAATACATTTCTCGGGCTTGGGACCTTGGAATTCGATTCCGGGCACACGCCCAAGTCCCATATTTTTCTACCGACCCTACGGGACCGTCGAATCACGGGTCAAGGTCCGTTTACCTAAAATATTGACCGAAGTCAATATTATGCATATTAATATCAAAATTCACCATTTTTCACACAGAACTCATATATAAGCTTTCCGGCTATGCGCTCGGACTGCGCATGCAAATCGAGGCAAGTAAAAATGAGGTTTTCAAGGCCTCAGAAGTGAAGAATCAAAGAGAAACCCGGTGATGACCCTTTGGGTCGTCACAAAAAATGTAACATCATCGGATTCCTTACCTCACCACGAGTCTATACATATCAAAATTATCAGAATCGGAGTCTAATTGACCCCTCAAATCCCCATTCTTAACTCTCTTAAATTCAAGCCCTAACCTCCATTCTTAACCCTTGATTCCTTAATTTTTCAGTCTTAATTCATGTATTTGCACCATAAAATCGTGGTTTCAAGAATCCTTACCTTATCGAAACTCCTTGAAAACCCTCTTCAAAATCGCCCACAATACTCCAAGTCCGAAGTGAAAATGTCTAACTCTTACAAAAATTCACGAAGATGGAATTAAATGCCTCTGCCCAGTCACTTCCACTTCTGCGGTCTAGTTTCCGCTTAGGCGGAACCGCTTCTGCGGTCACGACTTTCACTTCTGCGGAATTCACTAAAAGAACTTGGCCGCTTCTGCGGTCCCCCCAGCCGCATCTGCGGATCTGCAGGTGCGGCTCCCTATCCGCATCTGCGGTCCAGCCTAATATCGCCCCTTTTCACTTCTGCGGCTTCCACGCCGCACATGCGGTACCGCACCTGCGACTCCTTTTCCGCAGGTGCGGAAATACCAGAAGCAGCACAGGTTCTACAACATTACAAGTCCAAAACTTCCCGATCGCCATCCGAAATCACCCCGAGGCCCCCGGGACCTCAACCAAAAATACCCATACCTCCTATAACCTCATTCAAACTTGTTCCAATCATTAAAAAACCTCAAACAACACTAAAACCATCATTTCTCATCAAATTCAAGCCTAAGTTCTTTAAAAACTTCTGAAATACGCATTCGATCAAAAACCCAACCAAAACACCTCCGAATAACCTAAAATTTTGCACACACATCCCAAATCACCTAACGAAGCTACTGAAACTCTCGGAATTCCATTCCGACCCTCGGATCAAAATCTCACCTATCAATCAAAATTCGCCAAAATATTAACTTCGCCAATTCAAGCCTAATTCTACACCGGACCTCCAAAAGCACTTCTGATCACACTCCTAAGTCACAAATCATCCCCCGAAGCTAACCAAATCATCGCAATTCACATCCGTGCCTCCCAACATATAAGTCAACGTACGGTTGACTTTTCCAAAACAAGCCTTTCTTAAAGAGACTAAGTGTCTCTTTTCCTTCTAAAACCAATCAAAATAAACTCGTTCACACCCAACACTGATAATGAAGCATAAAGGAGCAGAAAATGGGGGAAATGGGGCAGTAACTCACGTGACAACGGGTCGGGTCGTCACATCCTCCCCAACTTAAACAAACGCTCGTCCTCGAGCGAGTCAAGAAACATACCTGAAGCTTCAAATAGGTGTGGATATCTGCTCCGCGTCTCCCGCTCGGTCTCCCAGGTATCCTCCTCCACGGGCCGACCTCTCCAGTGCACTTTCACCGAAGCGACATCCTTTGACCTCAACTTCCAAACCTGATGATCCAAAATGGCTGCTGGCTCTACATCATAAGTTAAGTCACCCTCCAGCTGAACTGTAATGAAATCTAGAACATGGGACGGGTCTCTAATATACTTCCAGAGCATAGAAACATGAAAAACTGGATGCACGCCCAACAAGCTGGGTGGTAAGGCAAGCTCATAGGCCACCTCCCCAATCCTCCAAAGTACCTCAAAAGGTCCAATGAACCGCGAAATCAATTTCCCTTTCTTTCTGAATCTCATAACACCCTTTGTGGGTGAAACCTTCAGCAAGACCTTCTCACCAATCATATAGGATACATCTCAGACCTTTTTGTCCGCATAACTCTTCTGCCTCGATTGCGCTGTACGGAGTCTCTCCTGAATCACCTTCACCCTCTCCAATGCATCCTGAACCAAATTTGTCCCCAACAATCTAGCCTCACCGGGCTCGAACCAACCAACTGGAGATCTACACCGTCTCCCATTCAAGGCATCATACGGTGCCATCTGAATGTTGGACTGATAGTTGTTGTTGTAGGCAAACTCTGCAAGTGGTAGAAACCGATCCCATGACCCTCCAAAATCAATAATACAGGCGCGTAGCATATCCTCCAATATCTGGATGGTGCGCTCAGATTACCCGTCTATTTGAGGGTGAAAGGTTGTGCTCAACTGCACCTGAGTACCCAACTCTCACTGAACCGTCTGCCAAATCTGATATGATGGAAACTAGGACACCATGCAACTGAAAAATCTCCCGAATATAAATCTCTGCCAGCCGCTCTGAAGAATAAGTAGTACAAACCGGAATGAAGTGTGCAGACTTGGTCAGCCTGTCTACAATCACCCAAATGGCATCAAATTTCTTCAAAGTCGGATGGAGTTTGGTAACAAAATCCATAGTGATTCTCTCCCACTTCAACTCAGGAATAACCATCTGCTGATGCAAGCCACCCGCTCTCTGATGCTCATATTTCACCTGCTGACAATTAAGACACCGGGCTACATACTCCACAATATCTCTCTTCATCCTCCGCCACCAATAGTATTGTCTAAGATCCTGATACATCTTCACGGCACTCGGATGAATGGAATACTGCGAGCTATGGGCCTCCTCCAATATCAACTCCCGAAGCCCATCCACATTGGGCACGCAAATCTAGCCCTGCATCCTCAACACTCCATCATCTCCAATGGTCACATCCCTGGCATCATCATGCTGAACCCTGTCCTTAAGGACAAGCAAATACGGATCCTCATACTGACACTCTCTGATGCGGTCATACAAGGAAGACCGAGAAACCACACAAGACAACACCCGACTGGGCTCTGAAATATCTAGTCTCACAAACCAATTGGGTAAGGCCTGAACATCAACTACAAATGGCATCTCCTCAACTAGAATGTACGCCAAGCTCCCCATACTCACCGCCTTTTGGCTCAAAGCATCAACCACTACATTGGCCTTCCCCGGGTGATACAGAATAGTAATGTCATAATCCTTCAGTAACTCTAGCCATCTCCACTGCCTCAAATTAAGATCCTTATGCTTGAATAGATGCTGAAGACTACGATGATCAGTGAATACCTCACAAGATACGCCGTATAAGTAATGCCTCTGAATCTTCAATGCATAAACTATAGCATCTAACTCCAAATCATATACGGGGTAGTTCTACTCATGGGGCTTCAACTGACGAGAAGCATAAGCAATAACTGTACCCTCTTGCATCAAAACACAACCAATACCAACTCTAGAAGCATCGCAATATACTGTATATGAACCTGAAGCTGACGGCAAAACCAATACTGGAGTTGTGGTCAAAGCTGTCTTGAGCTTCTGAAAGCTCTCCTCATACTCGTCCGACCATATAAATGAAACACCCTTCTGAGTCAACTTAGTCAAGGGCGATGCAATAGAGGAAAAACCCTGAACAAACCGGCAATAATAGCCTGCCAACCCACGAAAACTACGAATCTCCGTGGCTGAGGACGGTATATGCCAACTCTCCACCGCCTCTATCTTCTTCGGGTCAACCTGAATACCCTCGCTGGACACCACGTGTCCCAAGAAAGCCACCGAACCGAGCCAGAACACACACTTGGAGAACTTTGCGTAAAGCCTCTCCTCCCTAAATCTCTGCAATACAACTCGTAAATGTTGTGCGTGATTCTCCTAACTGCATGAGTACACTAGAATATCATCAATGAACACTATGACAAATGAATCCAGATAAGGCCGAAATACACTATTCATCAGATGCATGAACGTTGCTAGGGCATTGGTCAGCCTGAAAGACATGATAAGAAACTCATAGTGAACATATCTAGTCCTGAAAGCAGTCTTATAAATATCTGAATCCCTGATCTTCAGCTGGTGATAAACCGAACGGAGATCAATCTTGGAAAACACCCTCGCTCCCTGCAGCTGGTCAAATAAATCATCAATGCGAGGCAGGGGATACTTGTTCTTCACTGTTACTTTGTTCAATTGCCTATAGTCGATGCACATTCTCATTGTGCCATCCTTCTTCTTCCCAAATAGAAATGGTGCACCCCAAGGTGACACACTAGGCCAAATGACTCCCTTATCCAGGAGCTCCTGAAGCTGCTCCTTCAATTCCTTCAACTCCGTTGCTGCCATACAATATGGCGGAATAGAAATGGGCTGAGTGCCCGACACCAGGTCAATACCAAAATCAATATCCCTGTCCGGCGGCATGCCCGTTATGTCTGCAGGAAACACATCGGGAAACTCCCTCACAACTGGAACAGAATCAATGCTAGGAGTCTTAGCTCCCACATCTCTCACAAACGCCAAATAGGAAAGACAACCCTTCCCAACCATACGATGGGCCTTCAAGAAGGAAATAACTCTACTAGGAACATAGTCAGTCACACCACGCCACTCAATCCGCGGTACACCCGGCATAGCCAAAGTGACTATCTTAGCATGACAGTCTAGAATAGCATGACACGGAGATAACTAGTCCATGCCCAAAATGACATCAAAATCTACTATACTCAATAGCAATGGATCGACTCGGGTCTCCAGACCCCCAATAGTCACCAAACATGACCGGTATACATGGTCTACAACAATAATATTGCCCACCGGGGTAGATACGTGAACAGGTAAAGTAAGACACCATCGGGATGTACCCAAATGATGAGTGAAATACGAAGACACATAAGAATAGGTGGAACCGAGATCAAATAATATTGAGGCGTCTCTGTGGCAAATTGAAACAATACCTGTAATGACAACGTCTGAGGTAATGGCATATGTCCTGCCCGGCATAGCATAGAAACGAGCCTGGCCACCGCCTTATCGATCTCCACCTCTGGGAAGACCCCTGGCTACCTGATCTCCACCCCTAGCTAGGTGGGCAGGTGATGAAGTAACTGGAGCAGAAGTCGAGGGCTGACCCCTCTGCTGACGATGTCTGCCAGGAAGTCGAGGGCACTGCCTCCTCAAGTGACCAAACTCCCCACACTCATAATAGCTGCCCGGTACTGGAGGTGTGGATAGAAGGGAACCCCTCACACCGAAGTGACTAGCAAATGCACTTAGTGCAGAAGAACCCTGAGCTGATAGAGCATGAGATGAACTCTTAGCTGGGAGGGCACTGAGTGAAGATTGACCTTGCTGGGGCCTATGATGACCACGGCCTGAAGATCCCCCATGATACTCTGGACGGGCCGACTGAGCAAGCCTGAAAGAACGACCTCTACCATGCTGGAACTGGCCCTTCGAAGGAGCACCACTATAACTGCCCGATCCACGAGGCCTCTTGGCCTCCCTTTCCTCCTGCTCTCTACGGCGAACTGACTCGATCTCACGAGTGATATCCACCACCTCCTCAAACGTAGAACCCAATACCCTCTCTCTAGTCATCAGAATACGGAGATAGTAGTTAAGGCCATCCACAAATCTCATAATCCTCTCACGATCCGACAGAACCATCCAAATAGCATGACGGGCCAACTGTGAAAACCTCATCTCGTACCGAGTCATTGTCATATCCCCCTGTGTCAACCACTCAAACTGCCTACGCAGCTCCTCTCTATGGGACTGAGGTACATACTTCTCCAAGAAAAGAGTGGAGAACTGCTGCCAAGAAAGGGGTGCTGCACCGACAGGCCTACGCCTCTCAAAGTCCTCCCACCAAGTAAGAGCAGCCCCCGTGAACTGAAAAGTAGTAAATGCCACACCACTCGACTCAAGGATCCCTACCGTCCGGAGCGTACACTGACACCTATCAATAAAACCTTGGGCATCATCGCCCTCAGAACCACTGAATGTCGGAGGCTGGAGCCTACCGAACCTCTCAACATGATGCTGCTCATCGTCTGGCATAGCTGACAGCACGAAGCCCTGAACTGGTGCAACCTGCTGAGCTGGAGGTACCTCTGGTGTCTGTAGTCCCTGCACCACATGCTTAGATGTGCGAGCAGCGGGGGTTTGATTGCCTCCCCCGGCCTATGAAGTAGCTGCTGCTACGGTGGTGGCAGAAACTGCCTGAGCCAGGCCAGTGCAGACTGATAATATCTGTGCCAAGGTCTCCTGAAGACGCAGAATCACGATAGGCACAGCTGGAGCCTGAACAAGTGTTGCTGGAATATCCACAGTTGGAGCCTGATCCTGAACTAGGGCAACTGGTAGATCAGCAGGTGCTGCCCCCACTGCTCTGCCTCTGCCTCTGCTACGACCGCGTCCACGGCCTCTGCCAGCCTCAGTAGGTGGCACTGGTGGTCGTCCGTCTCGTCCGGTAGCTCGTCTCCTCACCATCTGTGAGAGAATAGAATAATAGAAGTTTAGTTCTCAGCTCAATAAATCCGCACAACAAGAGTTTCAAAATGTGAGGTTTCCTAAAGGTTTGGCAGCCTCACAAGGATAAGTACAGACGTCTCCGTACCGATCCACAAGACTCTACCAACCGGCTCATGACTCGCGAGACCAAGTAACCTAGGCTCTGATACCAACTTGTCACGACCCCAACCCTGGTCGTGATGGCACCCAACACACTGCTAGGCAAGCCCGACCAATTCAATAACGTTAACCATTTATACAGCTCATGAATTAATTAAAATGGATGAATTACTAAATCACAATACTGAATATCTGAAATAAAGTAAAACCCAAGTAATAAAACAACTACACAGCCCGAAGAATCTGGTGTTACAAGTCTGAGCCTCTAATACATGAGTATCAACCCACTACATATAGTCTCTAGAAATGCAGAAATAAGACAAATAAGATAGAAGGAAAATCAGGACTGCGGACATCAAGTGCAGCTACCTTGATACTCCCGGATAAGCTGCTAGGCAGAGAAATCCTCACTCAACCTCAGGCGTACCTGTATCTACACGCAAGGTGCAGGGAGTAATGTGAGTACTCTGATCCAGTAAGTAAAAACATAAATAAAGGCTAAAAATAAGAAATCTTGAATAGGCAAAAAGTAATTCTAGAAATACAGCAACTTGAACCCAACAGTATAAAATCAGTAAATCAATGAAACGCTTAAGGAAATACCACAACAGATAAATAAGTAAATGACAATCAAATATGCAATGCAACACACAAACTGGTACTCTCCAGTACTCGTTGCAGCGTGCAGCCCGCTCCATTTATTTATCATCGACGGTGCTCACTAGGGGTGTGCGGACTCCGAGAGGGGCCCCTTACGGCCCAAGCGCAATAATAAGCCATCTCATGGCATCAACTAGGACCTTGGCCTCATATCAATATCAATATAGCACCGCTGCGGCGTGCAGCCCGATCCCGTACTCAGTCCAAAATCACATAAGCCCCTCAGGCATAATAATATAGAAATATTCAGCCCAAACTTCCTTTAAAAATATTAAGTAAGTTTCAAGTGAGAGAAAAGGTGGCTGAGTTTACAAAACAATATTAAAAACCAGGACTGATTTCATTAATATGTAAAAATGGTAAGAAACCAGTAATAACAATCCCTGAAGGATTAAATCAATTGGCACGAAGCCCAAATATAGCAAGCAGCTCAAATTATAATGATAATAAATGAATTTCAGTCAAATACGCAGTATATTCATCTACCGGGATGGACCAAGTCACAATCCCCAACGGTGCTCTACCCCACACCTACTACCCGGCATGCAAGTCACCTCTATATAGCACTATGATCTGCAAATACGGCATTTCAAACTCTCAGAATATCATTTACATCTATTACTCACCTCAAGCCGGCCAAATCCTAGCTCGCTATGCCCTTGCCTCTCAAATCGACCTCCTCGTGCGCCGAATCTGATCAAAACCACAATGCATCACAATGTGCCAATGGAACAATACCCAATCGAAAACAATCGAAAAATTTTCAAAAATCTTGAAATTAGCAAAACCCGAGCCCCGGACCCACTTCTCAAAAATCAAAAAAATTAGCATCATCGTATTCCTTATCTCGCCACGAGTCTATACATATCAAAGTTATCAGAATCGGAGTCCAATTGACCCCTCATATCCCCACTCTTAACTCTCTTAAGTTCAAGCCCTAACCTCCATTCTTAACCCATGATTCCTTAATTTTTTAGTCTTAATTCATGTATTTGCACCATAAAATCATGGTTTAAGTTCAAGAATCCTTACCTTATCAAAACCCCTTGAAAACCCTCTTCAAAATCGCCCACAATGCTCCAAGTCCGAACTAAAAATGTCTAACTCTTTCAAAAATTCGCGAAGATGGAATTAAATGCCTCTGCCCAGTCACTTCCGCTTCTGCGGTCCAGTTTCCGCTTATGCGGAAACCGCTTCTGTGGTCACAACTTTCGCTTCTGCGGAATTCACTAAAAGCACTTGGCCGCTTTTGCGGTCCCCCCAGCCGCATCTGCGATCCAGCCTAACATCGCCCTTTTTCGCTTCTGCGGCTTCCACGCCGCACATGCGGTACCGCACATGCGACTCCTTTTCCGCAGGTGCAGAAATACCAGAAGCAGCATAGGTTCTGCAACATTTCAAGTCCAAAACTCCCCGATCGCCATCCGAAATCACCCCGAGGCCCCCGGGACCTCAACCAAAAATACCAATACCTCCTATAACATCATTCAAACTTGTTCCAATCATTAAAACACCTCAAACAACACTAAAACCATCATTTCTTATCAAATTCAAGCATAAGTTCTTTAAAAACTTCCGAAATACGCATTCGATCAAAAACCCAACCAAAACACCTCCGAATAACATAAAATTTTGCACACACATCCTAAATCACCTGACGAAGCTGCTAAAACTCTCAGAATTCCATTCCGACCCTCGGATCAAAATCTCACCAATCAATCGAAATTCGCCAAAATACTAACTTCGCAAATTCAAGCCTAATTCTACACCGGACCTCCAAAAGCACTTTCGATCACACTCCTAAGTCACAAATCATCCCCCAAAGCTAACCCAATTATCAGAATCCACATCTGAGCATCCTAACATATAAGTCAACGTACAGTTAACTTTTCCAAAACAAGTCTTCCTTAAAGAGACTAAGTGTCTCTTTTCCTTCTAAAACCAATCAAAATCAACTCGTTCACACCCAACACTGATAATGAAGCATAAAGGAGCAGAAAATGGGGGAAACGGGGTGGTAGCTCACGTGACGACAGGTCGGATCATCACAGTAACTGTGTCAAAAACCCCTTTATTATAAGCTAAAAGCGAAGTTGATAGCCCTCGTAATGGTAATTACAAACGTTTATAAATTCTTACCAAAATATTCTATGTGTGCAATAAAATACTTGGTAAATTTTGATAGAAATTCAAATGTGACTATAATAATATAGTCAAAGATGGGTAGTTAGGCCTCATGAGTAGCCGGAAAATAATTACTATTATTTTCACTCATCTCCCGATGAATAAATTATTTAATTACTTTTAAATTTAAACGCATGACTCTTGGGCAGGGGTGTAAATGGTTCGGTTCGATCGGTTACTTATAAAATTTATACCGTATCAATTTTTCAGTTATTCTATTATGTATAATCAAAATTAGACTTTTCGAAACCGTCCCAATCATGCCGATTTCTCTTCGGTATCGGTATGGTTCGGTAAATATTCGGTAATTTTTTCAAATGTAACGTAAAAATCACTACTAGAAGTAGAATGCAATCACATGCGTACTTTTGTATGACTTAGCAAAACTCTCTAAATATATTTACAGTTTAAAAGGTGATAAATTAAGAAAATATAAAAGATGGCTACAGTATAGATCCATCAACTATTCTACATCAGCGTAAAAGAAACTAATACAAAAAATATAAATCAGGCGAGTGGAAAGATATTACCAAGCCGTGTCTCAAGAATAAAGTCTATAGAAGATTAAATATTCAAAAAGATAAAGTTAAATCATACGAAAGGAAACATATGCAATACATTGTAGTTTTCTACTCATAATCGCTGCAATACCTTGTGTTTTGTTAGTATATATGCTGGAAATAATTTAATTTCAATAGGAGTAGCATAATAGATTTGGGAATTAGGATTTTAAGTTTAATTACTTGTTGTCTTGTAACTATTTCATAATTCCAAGGTCCCGGAAAATTTTTAATGCTTTATCATTTTTAAACTTAATATATAAATATATTTTTCACATTGTAAATTTATTTGATACGGTTCGGTATTTTTCGATTTATTTTTATAAAATAAAAAACCTACCCTAATTATCGGTTCGGTTATATATTTATATAAAAATTTACGGTTTTATTTTAAAAAAAAAACCTAAAAATCGGTACGGTACGATACGGTTCGATCGGTTTAGTCGATTTTTAAATATCCATTGACACCCCTACTCTTGGGCATAGATAGGTCTGCTAAACCCAAAATGAATAACCTCATAACCTCACATTCTCTCTTACTGCTCTCATGTGAAATTCTAAAGATTTCTTTTTTCTTCAGGTTAAGTGAGTCTGTTAATAACTAAAAAGAACAACTTGAAAGAGAGGAACCTTTAAAAAACACTAAAATTTATGCTTAAACAATACTCCTATATTGCACAATTAGAGATAATTTTATCCATGGTCATTGAACTTTTTTGTTTGTTACCCAAAAGTTACTTTTTTTTTGTTACGTAAAAATCATTCAACTTTGTGTTCATTATATAAAAGTCATTTTTCTTTCTTTTGTTACACAAAAATTATTTTACTTTGCTCTAGTTATCACAAAAGTCACATTTTTATTTCAAAAGTCTATTATGCCTTTGATATTATACAAACCTTCATATTTATGTAATACCTTCTATATTATATACTATATAATATATTTTTAACTATGTATTATATTTATAAATAAAATAACTTAATATTATTTTATTTTTATTTTTATGATATATTCGTTAATTTAATTTTTTCTTAACGTTAATTTTCAAAATATATTAGTAGTGTTATTAAATTTATCAGTAACTTTAATATATATTAGTCGAGAAATAAATTGGCAAGCACATTTTCGTAAGAAAATTCACAGGTAAACAAACAAAGAAAATGAGGAAAAAAAATCATATGTTAACCTGAAGGAAAATCCCTATGTATTACATGTGAATTTAGCTGGGGATATTTTCCTGGGGATTTACCTGGTGTCACGACCCCATTTCCAAACCCGGTCGTGATGGCGCCTCTCGTGAAGACAAGGCCAGCCAACTAACCCAATTCGTCTCTTTAACAATTATTAAACATAAATGAATGGATAAATACGACTTAATGGCATTAATAACTGATATTTACAACCCAACACAGCCCGACCGGGGTGTCACAAGTCACGAGCATCTAAAGAAATCTGAACACAACTACAGGGCCAATAATATACAAAATAAGATTTAGAATCAAAAGACGAAGTCAGGTGCCGCGAACGTCGGCGGTTACCTTGCTCAGCTACGATAGCAAAATCCTCAATCAGCTCAACCCGCTATCGGGTAACAATTTCCTGCAACTGCACGCGAGGTGCAGGGAGTAAAGTGAGTACTCCAACTCAGTGAGTAATGAGAGTAAATAATAACTGAGCAGCACGAAATCACGTAAGGCACTCCATCATCCTATACAGAACAGTGCAACCCTTTGAGAAAATCGTAAAATCGTGAAACCCTTTAGAAAATACCTGGGCTCAGTTAAAACCTCTTTTGAAAATATCTTTTTCAACAGTTAAGCAAATGAATGCGAAACAAATAGTGCAAGTCAGCACATAAGTCAGCCCCTTGGGCACAGCACTCCACTAACAAATAACACCAGGGTATCTGGTAAATAGTGCAAGAAGTAGCATGGTTGCCAACGAAATGAGAGTGCTGAATGTCATGCCACGTAGTACAACAGGAACCAATGCATGAATACAATGCAATGCATATGACCGCTGCGGCGCGCAGCCCGATCCATTTGGGTACCCGCGGTCACTGTGGGGGTTCAGACTCCGGAGGGGCTCCTATAGCCCAAGCACAATATCAATGTAACATCGCTGCGGCGTGCAGCCCGAGCCATCCATATATCCAGAAATCACCATAACACTGCTATGGCGCGCAGCCCGATCCATGCTCAGTCCAGAAATACACATAAGCCATTTGGGCACTATTAAAATCATAGTTCTCAGCTCAAAACATCAATAAAATGTTGTTTAAGTTTTCAAATCTTAGCAAAATAGCTGAGTTAGCAAAACATAGTTGGCACGAAGCCCAAACATGGCAATCAGCCCAATATTATGATGATAACAAGTAGTTTCAGTCAAATACGCAGCAAAAATCAAAAACCGGGACGGACCAAGTCACAATCCCCAACGGTGCTCTACCCCACGCTCATATTCGGCGTGCAAGTCACCTTAATACAGCACTATCATGTACAAATCTGGGGTTTCAAACCCTCAGGATATCATTTACAAGTATTACTCACCTCGAACCGGTGAAATCTCTAGCCCGCGATGCCTTTGCCCCTCAAACCGGCCTCCGCGTGCGTCGTATCTAACCAAAATCAGAGCGAATACATAACAATATGCTAAGGGAACAATACCCAATCAAAAACAATCGAGAAATAGCAAAGATCTTGAAACTAGCAAAACCCGATCCCCGGGGCCACTTCTCGAAAAATTACAAAATTCACATCATCGGATTCCTTATCTCGCCACGAGTCTAACCATACAAAAATTATCCAATTCCCATAACATTTCGACCATCAAGTCCATGATTCTATCCAAGAGGGTTTTCTATACTTTTCCAACAAAATTCGCGGATTAAACACCAAAACTAGTGATAGATTCAAGTTATACAACCAAAATTGAGTTAAGGATACTTACCTCGTTGTTCTCTCCAAAAATCTCCCGAAAAATCACCTTATCCGAGCTCCAAATCATCAAAAATGGCAAATGGGACGAAGTTTGGACTTCATTCTGCTGCCCAGGGATTTGTTCTTCGCGTTCGCGGTCCTCCTCTCGCGTTCGCGAAGAACAAAGTTCCAAAAATTCATTTTCCAAACTTTTTACACACAACTCCAAAATGACTATTATAATATGTTTCTGGAAACTAGATTCAAAGAGCTACAACTTTCGTTGTTGAATCATCTCCAAATTCATTGTAGATTGAGAGATACGAGCCTCCAACGTAAGACCTGCGCAACAGAATTACCACTTCTTCGAGAACGCGAGGCTCTCTTCGCGAACACGAAGAACAAAACCCCAGAAGCCAAATCCTTCTTCGCGAACGCGAGGGGACCCTCGCGAACGCGAAGAACAATACCAGATACCAGCTTCAGCCATTGCAAAACAGCCCGAAATGATCTGAAACACACCCGAGGCCCTCGGGACCTCAGCCAAACACGCCAACATATCTCACAACATTATTTAAACTTGTTCCAACCTTCGGAATGCTCAAAAAACATTAAAACACCAAATTTACATCGGATTCAAGCCTAACAATTTCAAGAACTTCCAAATTCCATTTTTGATGAAAAATCCAACCAAACCATGTCCGAATGACATGAAATTTCGCAGACAAGTCCAAAATGACATAACGAAGCTACAGCAAGTCTCGGAATTTCATTTCGACCCTCGGATCAAAATCTCACCTATCAACCGGAATTCGCCAAAATACTAACTTCGCCAATTCAAGCCTAATTCTACACCAGACCTCCAAAATCAATTCCGATCGCACTCCTAAGTCACAAATCATCCCCCGAAGCTAACCGAATCACCGGAAATCACATCCGAGCCCTATAACTCATAAGTCAACGTCCGGTTGACTTTTCCAACTTAAGCCTTCCTTAAAGAGACTAAGTGTCTCATTTCTTATCAAAACCAATCCAAATCAACTCTAACACACCACATACCGATAACGAAACATGAAGAAGCATAAAATGGGGGAAACGGAGCGGTAACTCATGAGATGATGGTCGGGTCGTCACATCCTCCCCAACTTAAACCAACGCTCATCCTCGAGCATACCCAGAGTTGTCCTAAAAGCCAACCAATAGCTGAATAACCTTACCAAGCATATACCCGGGGTAATCCCACATCACCCTATCTCCTATAGGTCCGACAACACATCATAGCTAAAATTACCCAATCCAATCTAGCCCATAAATTATAGAACTACTTTTTCACTTCTGAAACCATCAATACGATCAAAACCTCACACCTATACTTTGAATAGTCCCGAACCAGCTGTAATACCCATATTTGCAACCTCAGGTAAAGTCATATGATATACCACATAATCCAAGCACTCGATACGTTAACTTCCATTCACAGTAGTTACCCACAACAACCAAATACCGATAGAAAACCTCTTATTTAGCTAAAGTCTTATTCCAACACTTTCATATACTGCCAGCGATAAATGAAACACGCAGCAAACCGTAACCATCTCTCAGATCAACCATTCATAAAGTCACAACCATTTTGACTAATACCACAGCAGATTTCCGAGCCGAACCTCGATATTATCCTTCCAACAAGCAGAAATCACATCTGTTCGCATTCATTAATAACTCCAACGATCACCTCGAATTCAACATACCACCCTGGTGATACGACACTTCAATACAGGCCTAAGCCACAACTTGCATAATGCACGCACCATTAAGGAACGGTCTGAACATACTCAAATCAGGACAAATGACTCAAACGGAAGAGTTGTACCTCAAGCTCATCAATACCGTTACAACACAAAGCTGAGACCCCGTCTCACATCATAGAAATAGAGTACCTGAATCCTCCTCGAAAGGTCATAACTTCACGTGGCCTCGCCACAACGCGCGATCCTATTCAAACACTGTTACACATGAAGAACCTCAAGTCACCATGCTCAAAATAGATAGCCACGCACAAATTGATGTCTGAAACCAAGCAATCCATTACACCCACGGTGAAACAAATAACATGCGACACGCAGCCCGAATACTCCATACACCGAGCAACACTCAATTACTCTTCCCGCTCGACTTCCTTTCTGAATCCTTAATAGAATCGCACCACATATGCCCATATCCAACAAATTATAACGTCTCACAGCACAGAAAAGCAACTCACAGATCTCCTTAGATCACTAACAAGCTCAATAACAATCGAATCAACCTATCCCTCAACAATACAACTCGGGGCCAACCAAGCTAACTCAAGCTAAATATGTAGCCACCTCGGCCTGCCAATGAACTCAATATCAAGAAGCCTGAAGCTGCTCCTTCCACTACTATAACTCCTGCCGGAGCCGTACGATACGGTGCCCCGCACCAAATAAATACCGCAATCTACAATATCGCCCTGCGACATGCCCGGCCACAAGAAACGCATCCGAAAAAGTCTCTCAATACCAGAACTGAATCAATGGTAGAAACCTTTGCACTGACATCCGACACGAAGGCCCAATTAAGAAAAGCAATCCTTCCCAGCCGTCCGCTGGTCTTTGGAATACAAACCACTCTGCTAGAACATGATCCGATGAACCTCGCCACGCAACCTGTGGTATTTTCCAACATAGCCCATAGCACAATAGTCTAGAATAACCCATCACTGAGACAACCAGTCTACATCTTAACATCATATCCAAAATCTAACATACCAAACAAAGAAAGATCCACTCGGGCCTCCAAATCCCAATAGCCGCTATACGGTATCGATACCCACGATCCACAACCACTGCATAGCCTGAACATGAGAACTCCTAGTCTCCAACTCCGTATAGCACACGAATCACTGTACCTGATCCCAGATTCCACCATATGAATACATATCACACCTCACGTACCCAATCATCCCACGATAGATATTCTAAATTTCCCCTGTGCCATCACATAAACTCAGACATCAATAGTCGGTCTAGCAAGAAAGCACCGCAATACTAACGTAGTATCATCAGTCTAATCACATTACCCTTCTTCCGAGACATATACTCTCGTCAAATTGCTTCCATTTAGCAGCACCATTTCCTTGATTACCTGAGGCTACCCGTTGCCTAATAATTTTATGAACTTCTTTTCAGAACTAAACTGCAACTCATCTAGCCAAGACCTTCTGTCAATCCCATCTAGAAGAAGAATCATTACACATTCCATGTTTCGCATGCCCCAAGAAAATATATACATCTCCGAACCATGGTAAAACTCAACAAGAACTCTCTCCCAGTTCCATTTGCACAAGATAAACTGCCAGGACTGAATCCTGCTATCCAAACCAAGCTAAGCAAGATGTCAGAACTCAAGAGCTTCGCTGCACAATACCTGTAAGGGCTCACAACCTCGCACACATACAAAGAATTAATCATACCCTTACCATAGCGATTCGATCTACTATCAAGCTATTCCATCTATTTAATTTTCCTTCTGATTCATGATCAACTTGATATTCCCTCTTACTGTAGCACCACAATGCCTCAACCCAGGTTCACTACACGAGACCCAAGCACAAGATCACACTGTCAAAGACCCATAGGCCACCGAATACCCCCTCAAATGTTCCAAGAAATACCACATTCCAGAATACTCTACTTGAAGAACTTCCTACGAACCTGAATTCGTTGCCATTACTTTCCAGATGCCGATACATAGGATCCCATAATTAACATAAAAATACCACAAGCCTCGACATTCTCCGATGAATACACAGTCTCTGACCACATACACAACCTTGAGACACCTGATTGTTACATGTAGGATATTGAACACAATAAAACCATTCTCGAGAGTCATTACTTCATATTCGAACTGCAATTTTTTCTGATCAAACGGACATAACCATCGGTGCCTCATTAGCACTCTAACACCGCAGGATATGATCTCATTCCAATACAAACAAACATCTTCCTTCTCCATACACTGAGCATTCTTTATCAATGACAGCTCGAGACATCCTATTATTTTCACACATCTACGAAGCACCATATAACCTTTGTCAAAAAATTTCTCCACTCGTGCCATCCTCGGCTCAATTTCTGCAACCAGGACTGATCTGCCAGCATACCTCGAAATAGAACCAGCATAGCACATGACCGTGCGATCAGCTAATCAACAACAACCTCTCCAACTTGGCTCGAAGCTATATACCAGGACACACTCAATAACCCATAATGCTTCAACTCTAATGATGCCACAATGCCATAGTGATATTAAACTCAAATCGTTTACAAGTTTGTGAAAACAAAGATCATCTAGTACTGTAATCTTCTACACTTCCCGCATCCATCTCTATATCAGTTGAGTCCACTCTCTTAAGCGACCCGAATTGTCGAATTTCAACACGTACCCTTCAATTACACATGAGATCTTCTAACATACACATAAGGATCATACCACTTAAGAACACTCCGCAGGAGATAATCCACCTACTTCGCCTCAATTTAGTACTTCAGTATACCTTCCACCATCATATACGTTACACAGTCATTAGTCTTCTTGAGTCTGAACTCATACCGCCACATGTAATGCACTACCCTCCCCAACTAGGAGACACGAAAATATTCTTCACGCGCCCATATTCGGGCTACACATCGAATCACAACAGGAATCGAACACTTAACAGTTCATCTATTATCCAGCAGACTTCTTCGTCACTACCAAGTCATATAGAGACATCTCGCAGTACTAACATACTCATCCCATGGATATCCAAATGCCATTTCGGCTAATAGGGACAATACCGAACATATAAGTTCAAAACACTTGCTCACACAATCAGCACCTTGGTGCTAAAACCATGGCAAAGATCCGGCCTCAAGTCCTCTAGCCTGGCCCAACATCAAATTCACGGAGATCACATCTCGCCCCTTGATCAGGGAATCACAAGCCATCAAGGCACATCTGACGTTGAGCGCTCACGTGCGCATACAGACGTATGGAAGGAATTTCAAGAGTTATATTTCAAGCTGAATCAAGTACGCACGATAAGGATTCCAAGAAAGTGAAGTTTTCCTAAAGGTTCAGCAGCCTCTCGAGGATAAATACAGACGTCTCTGTACCAATCCGCGAGACTCTACTAAACCTGCTCATGACTCGTAAGACCTAGTAACCTAGGCTCTGATACCAACTTGTCACGACCCCATTTCCAAACCCGATTGTGATGGCGCCTCTCGTGAAGACAAGGCCATCCAACTAACCCAATTCGTCTCTTTAACAATTATTAAACATAAATGAATGGATAAATACGACTTAATGGTATTAATAACTGATATTTACAACCCAACACAGCCCGACCGGGGTGTCACAAGTCATGAGCATCTAAAGAAATCTAAACACAACTACAGGGCCAATAATATACAAAATAAGATTTAGAATCAAAAGACGAAGTCCGGTGCTGCGAACGCCGGCAGTCACCTTGCTCGGCTACGATAGCAAAATCCTCAATCAGCTCAACCCACTACCGGGTAACAATTTCCTGCAACTGCACGCGAGGTGCAGGGAGTAAAGTGAGTACTCCAACTCAGTGAGTAATGAGAGTAAATAATAACTGAGAAGCACGAAATCACGTAAGGCACTCCATCATGCTATACAGAACAATGCAACCCTTTGAGAAAACCGTAAAACCGTGAAACTCTTTAGAAAATACCTGGGCTCAGTTAAAACCTCTTTTGAAAATATCTTTTTCAACAGTTAAGCAAATAAATGCGAAACAGATAGTGCAAGTCAGCACATAAGTCAGCCTCTTAGGCATAGCACTCCACTAACAAATAACACCAGGGTATCTGGTAAACAGTGCAAGAAGTAGCATGGTTGCCAATGAAATGAGAGTGCTGAATGTCATGCCACGTAGTACAACAGGAACCAATGCATGAATGCAATGCAATGCATATGACCGCTGCAGTGCGCAGCCCGATCCATTTGGGTACCCGCGCTCACTGTGGGGGTTCAGACTCCGGAGGGACTCCTACAGCCCAAGCGCAATATCAATGTAACACCGCTGCGGCGTGCAGCCCGAGCCATCCATATATCCAGAAATCACCATAACACTGCTACGCCGCGCAGCTCGATCCATGCTCAGTCCAGAAATACACATAAGCCACTTGGGCACTATTAAAATCATAGTTCTCAGCTCAAAACATCAATAAAATGTCGTTTAAGTTTTCAAATCTCAGAAAAATAGCTGAGTTTGAAAAACAGTATTAAAAACCCTTGACCGAGATCAAATAATATGCAAAGTAATGTGAAAACAGTGATATTAATCCCTGAAGGATTCACAGAGTTAGCACGAATCCCAAACATGGCAATCAGCCCAATATTATGATGATTACAAGTAGTTTCAGTCAAATACGTGGCAAAAATCAACAACGGGAACGGACCAAGTCACAATCCCCAACGGTGATCTACCCCACGCTCATATTCGGCGTGCAAGTCACCTCAATACAGCATTATGATGTGCAAATCCGGGGTTTCAAACCCTCAGGATATCATTTACAAGTATTACTCACCTCGAACCGGTGAAATCTCTAGCCCGCGACGCCTTTGCCCCTCAAACCGGCCTCCACGCGCGTCGTATCTAACCAAAATCAGAGCGAATACATAATAATATGCTAAGAGAACATTACCCAATCGAAAACAATCGAGAAATAGCAAAGATCTCGAAACTAGCAAAACCCGAGCCCTGAGCCCACTTCTCGAAAAATTACAAAATTCACATCATCGGATTCCTTATCTCGCCACAAGTCTAACCATACAAAATTATCCAATTCCCATAATACTTTGACCCTCAAGTCCAGGATTTTAACCAAGAGGGTTTTCTATACTTTTCCAACAAAATTCGCGGATTAAACACCAAAACTAGTGATAGATTAAAGTTATACAACCAAAATTGAGTTAAGAATACTTAATCCGTTGTTTTGACTTTATTCTGCTGCCCAGGGATTTGTTCTTCGCGTTCGCGGTCCTCCTCTCGCGTTCGCGAAGAACAAAGTTCCAAAAATTTATTTTCCAAACTCTGCTCGGACAGCCTCTAGTGTAATGGTCATAACGTTTTATAGACAACTCCAAATGACTATTATAATATGTTTCTGGAAACTAGATTCAAAGAGCTACAACATTTGTTTTTGAATCAGCTCCAAATTCATTGTGGATTGAGAGATACAAGCCTCCAACGTAAGACCTGCGCAACAGAATTGCCTCTTCTTCGCGAACGTGAGGCTCTCTTCGCGAACGCGAAGAACAAAACCCCAGAAGCCAAATCCTTCTTCGCGAACGCGAGGGGACCCTCGCGAACGCGAAGAACAATACCAAATACCAGCTTCAGCCATTGCAAAACAGCCCAAAATTATCCGAAACCACCCCGAAACACACCCAAGACCCTCGGGACCTCAATCAAACATGCCAACATATCCTACAACATTATTCAAACTTGTTCCAACCTTCGGAATGCTCAAAACAACATTAAAACACCAAATTTGCATCGGATTCAAGCCTAACAATTTCAAGAACTTCCAAATTCCATTTTTGATCAAAAACCCAACCAAACCATGTCCGAATGATATGAAATTTCGCAGACAAGTCCACAATGATATAACGAAGCTACAGCAACTCTCGGAATTCCATTCCGACCCTCTCATCAAAATCTCACCTATCAACCGGAATTCGCCAAAATACTAACTTTGCCAATTCAAGCCTAATTATACACCGAACCTCTAAAATCAATTACGATCGCACTCCTAAGTCACAAATTATCCCCTGAAGCTAACCGAATTACTGGAAATCACATCCGAGCCCTATAACTCATAAGTCAACGTCCGGTTGACTTTTCCAACTTAAGTCTTCCTTAAAGAGACTAAGTGTCTCATTTCTTATCAAAACCAATTCAAATCAACTCTAACACACCACATACCGATAACGTAACATGAAAAAGCATAAAATGGGGGAAACGGAGCGGTAACTCATGAGACGACGGGTCGAGTCGTCACACCTGGGCAACTGGACATCCAAAAAAATCGACCGAAGTTGGTCTGTAATGGCCAATAATTATCCAAAACATGACCACTAACGTGTGGTCGGTATTTTGAAGGTCGTAAGGGCATACCGACCAAAGTTGATCGAAAATTACCGATCAACTTTGGTTGGTCAATTAAATTCAAAAAAAAGAATTGCTGAAAAAAAGTTTATTATAACGCTACTAATATATCTTTAAAATTAAAGTTAATAAAAAAAATTAAATATATGAATATATTATAAAAATAATAAATATAATAATATTAAGTTATTTTATTTATTAATAAAATACCTAGTTAAAAATATATTATATAGTATATAATATAGAAGGCATTACATAAATATGAAGGTTTATATAATATCAAGGGCATAACAGATTTTTCAAGTAAAAATGTGACTTTTGTGATAACTAGAATAAAGTAAAATAATTTTGTGTAACAAAAGAAAGAAAAGTGACTTTTCTGTAATGAACACAAAGTTGAATGATTTTTACGTAGCAAAAAAAGTGTCTTTTGGGTAACAAACACAAAAGTTTAATGACCATGTATAAAATTATCTCGTAAAATTACAATCATTAAGGTATCGATGAATTTGTCCTAATTCAACGTAAAATCATCTATATATATAAAGTTGGGAATGAGAAAGGTGATGTGGCACCTTCCAATGTCCAGCATTGTAATTTATCTTTTTTGTCAGTTTATATGCATTCATTGGTCAACTAAATGAGAGATAATTTTATCTATGGTCATTGAACTTTTGTGTTTGTTACCCAAAATTCTTTTTTTTTGTTACGTAAAAATCATTCAAATTTGTGTTCATTGCACAAAAGTCACTTTTCAAAAATCATTTTACTTTGCTCTAGTTATCACAAAAATCATATTTTTATTTGAAAAGTCTATTATGCCCTTGATATTATATAAACCTTCATATTTATGTAATACCTTCTATATTATATACTATATAATATATATTTAATTATGTATCTTATTTATATATAAAATAACTTAATACATTCGTATAATTAATTTTTTCTTAACTTTAAAATAACTTTATTATTACTAATACTATTTTTTCTTGTATTGAGAAAGTATGTTTGGGACTGAGGCATATTTGTTGTTGCTTGTATTTGCACTGAGGAAGACATATTTGCTAGAAGGAAATTCCTATTATTTAGCATTTTTAAAAATTTTTTTTTTGGTTTATGCTTCACGGAAATGAGCTTGTGCCTTTAAATAAAGCTTCAATTGATGGGCAATGAAACTCAAGATTATTATAGAAAGACGATTTATGAGAGTTATCTTGGTCTTTTTTCGTTTATTCTTTCCGATATATTTTATAGATTAGTTTTTGATACGCATGAAATTTTTATTTCCTTCTGTTTCAATTATATTTTGGAAAAGGTCCAAATATGCCTATGAACTATGCGAAATAGGACAAATATGCCTGTCGTTATTAGTTTGGCCCAAATATGTTCAAAACGGCCAATAATTGTGCAAATTTGCCATTATTAGACGGAAATCATATTTTCTTTTCCTTTTTTAATTTACTGATACTTAACCCGACCTAAAAACAACCGACCCGACCGACCCACCATAATTCTGAAAGATCTAAAACATATGCTTCAGCTATATTGTATCGCTCAGCCCTAAACAGACTTCCCCACCCCTTTCCCTCTTCCATCAGTCATCTTTTTCCTTCTGTCTTCTTCTTCGGCCGTCCATCTTCTTCTATCTGTAACAACAGGCCGTTCATCTTCTTCCTTAAGGAACAACAGAGCTTCTTTCTTTTCTTCAATTTTGGGTGGTCAGTGTTTGTGGATCTCACGTGTGTTAGCATAATACTAGATGTTGGGGAATGCAACAGTACATGATATCTGATGCTCCTTGTTCTCAAAAGACTTATTGCAACTGCAAATATAGAGCTGCAATAGTACATGATATCTCATAATAGCTGTTGGATTTGAATTAGATGTACATCTTGAGACATCACTTATGTTTATGTTTATCTCAGGACTGTTCAGAATGAATGTGCAGATAGAGCACTTCACGTATTTCAAAGCATGTTGTGTAGTAGAATTGAACCGTCTACAACTACTATAGCAAGTGCCCTTGCAGCTTTGAAAGTAGAAACTTCGATACATCGCTACATGTTGAGGCAAAGAATTGCCATAGAGACTCCTGTCCAAAATTTACTTGTCACCATGTATTCAAAGTGTGGCTATTTGAAGCAAGCACTTGCTGTTTTCGATATGATAAAAAGCATAGATGTGGTTTCCTGGAATGCAATTGTTGCAAGGAATGCTCAGAATGGACATTTAGCAATGGCCTTGCATCTGTTTAATGAAATGAGGATAGCCCGTCAAAGACCTGACTCAATTACAGTTAGGCACGGCTTTAGTTGATATGTACTGCAAATGTGGTGACCTAGACAGTGCGAATTTCCAAAACAACCACAAATTAAACCTCATCACAACACTAGAAATTTAACTATGCTGCTTGAGTTTCCAGAAAGTTGAGAAATTACACAACACCTGATACATGAACTGAACTATGCAAAATAGTTAAGAAATTACACAACACATGAAGTGAACATAAATGCTGCTGAGAAATTACAATACAATGCATATTACAATCATTTTCATCCATTACAATACAATGCATCTAAATTATACAGCTAAAATAATCATAAGCAATTACAACCATAAACAATTACAATCATATTTTCAAGTCTTCCCTCAAAACATAAAACTAACCACAAATCCAATAATGAAACCCAAAAACATAAGAAATAATTTTCCACCATGTTTCCAAGTCTTTGTTTAAGAAGAGCATTATTTTTCCTTTTCAATTTGTTGATGATAATAATAACTCTTGATGATAATAATAGCTCTTGTTGATGACACCTAAAAAAGCATCTTCTGGGATTCATTTCAGTCGGCGATATGAGATGGAGTGCAGCAACTCCACATCCACACATCCTTCGACGGCTATTTGAAGAAGTCGAACATTCCGATATTTCAGTCTGCCTGTTGTTCCTAAAAAATTAAATGGATGGCGGCCTGTTGTTCCTGAAGGAAGAAGATGAACGGCCTGTTGTTAAATATGGAAGAAGATGGACGGTCGAAGAAGAAGATAGAAGGAAGAAGAAGACTGACAGAAAAGGGAAAGGAGTGGGGAAGTCTGTTTAGGGCTGGGCAATACGGTATAGCTGAAGCATATGTTTTGGGTCTTTTAGAATTAGGGTGGGTCAGGTCGGTTATTTTTAGGTCGGGTTTGGTATCATTAAATTAAAAAAAGAAAAGAAAATATGGTCTCCGTCTAATAATTACAAATTTGCACAACTGTTGGAAGGTTTGGACATATTTGGGCCAAACTAATAACGACGGGCATATTTGTGTAAAAATTGTATGGGGTAGCCACTTTTTAAAGTGGTATTTATTTTTTATCCAGCATTTTTAATGCTGAGCAAAAGTAGCCACTAGTGTATTAAAATTAATATAAAAAGACAGTATTACCCTTTTCTTCCCAAACGCAAATACGCCATTTTCTAAGAGACGCGGTGCAGCGTGGAGGTTCCAAAAAAGTGACCTTAGATGATGATGGTGTCTTGAGATTCCAGGGGCGAGTTTGTGTGCCCAATGTTGATGGGATTCAAGAGTTGATCTTAGCGGAGGCCCATAGTTCCCGGTATTCTATTCACCCGGGCGCCGCGAAGATGTATCAGGATCTGAGGCAGCACTATTGGTGGCGCAGGATGAAGAAAGATATTGTTGCATACGTGGCTCGATGTTTGAATTGTCAGCAGGTTAAGTATGAGCATCAGAGTCCTGGTGGACTGTTTCAGAGGATCGAGCTTCCCGAGTGGAAGTGGGAGAGAATTACCATGGATTGTGTTACTGAACTTCCGCTGACTCGGAAGAAGTTTGATGTAGTTTGGGTCATTGTTGATAGGCTGACCAAGTCAGCGCATTTTGTTCCTGTTGCAGCCACTTATTCATCCGAGAGATTAGCTGAGATTTATATCAGGGAGATTGTTCGCCTTCATGGGGTGCCGGTATCTATCATTTTGGACCAGGGTACGCAGTTTACCTCGCGCTTATGGAGAGCAGTTCAGCGAGAGTTGGGCACCCAGGTTGAGTTGAGCACAGCATTTCATCCTCAGACGGACAGACAATCCGAGCGGACTATTCAGATATTAGAGGATATGCTCTAAACCTGTGTCATTTATTTTGGAGGCTCGTGGGACCAGTTTTTGCCTTTAGCAGAGTTCGCCTACAACAACAGCTACCAGTCCAGCATTCAGATGGCTCCATATGAGGCGTTATATGGTAGGCGATGTCGGTCTCCAATTGGATGGTTTGAGCCGGGAGAGGCTCGGTTATTGGGTACAGATTTAGTTCAGGAAGCCTTGGATAAGGTCAAGATCATTCAGGATAGGCTTCGTACCGCTCAGTCTAGGCAGAAGAGTTATGCAGATTGCAAGGTTCGGGATGTAACTTTCATGGTTGGTGAGCGGGTCTTCCTCTGAGTGTCGCCTATGAAGGGCGTGATGAGATTTGGGAAGAAGGGCAAGCTTAGCCCTAGGTTCATCGGGCCATTTGAGATCCTTGATCGAGTGGGAGAGGTGGTTATAGACTTGCCTTGCAGCCTAGCTTGTCACCCGTGCATCCAGTGTTTCATGTGTCCATGTTTCGGAGGTATCACGGCGATCCAGCCCACGTGTTAGATTTCAGCACTGTCTAGTTGGAAAAGGATCTGTCTTATGAGGAGGAGCCGGTAGCTATTCTAGACCGGCAGGTTCGACAGTTGAGGTCGAAGAGTTTTCCTTTTGTGCGTGTTCAGTGGAGAGGTCAGTCTCCTGAGGCATCGACCTGGGAGTCCAAGTCTGATATGCGGAGCCGTTATCCTCATCTGTTTCCGACTTAGGTACTTCTTTCTTTTATCCGTTTGAGGACGAACGGTTGTTTTAGAGGTGGAGAATGTGACGACCCAATGGGTCATCACTTATTTTCTCTCTTTTTCCACACTTTCGAGGTCTTGAAAACCTCACCGTTAGTCGCCTCAATTTGCTTGCGCAGTCTGGGTGTATAGCCAGAAAGCTTAAATATGAATTCTGTATGAAAAATGATGAATTTTGATATTAATATGATTAAAGTTGACTTTGGTCAAAATTTTGGGTGAACGGACCCGGACCCGTAATTTGACGGTCCCAGAGGGTCCGTAGAAAAATATGAAACTCGGGCGTACGTCCGGATTCGAAATCCGAGGTCCCGAGCCCGAGAAATAAATTTTTAAGAGAAATTATTTTTCTAAAATTTATATGGAAATTTAAAATGAAAAGGGATTAGAAAGTGTAGGTATCGGGCCAGTATTTTGGTTCCGGCACCCGGTACAGGTCTTATATATGGTTTAAGCGCTTCCTGTGAAATTTGATTTAAATCGGACGTTATTTGACGTGTTTCGGACCTAAATATCTAAAAATGAAAGTTTATGAAGTTTGATGAAAAAGTGATGATTGTGAGGTTTGATTCCTCGTCTTTGATGTTATCTTGGCAATTTGATCGCACGGTTAAGTTCGTAGGATGTTGATAAGTTAGTGTGTGTGTTTGGTTAGGAGCCTCGAGGGCTCGGGAGTGTTTTCAGAAAAGTTCGGGGTGGTTTTGGACTTAGGGAGATGGTAGATTTTCTGCAATTTTTACACAGGGATTTCCTTCTACGCATTCGCGACCTTCGTTCCGCGTTCGTAATGCTCCAGAGTTTCCTCCTTCGCATTCGCGTTCTGGCCCTCACGAACGCATAAGGTTATTTGACTGTGAGGGCCAGCTTCACCCCCCTTCATCGCGTTCGCGTGCACACCACCGCGGTCGTGAAGCCTTGGTTCTTCCTTCAGCGCGTTCGCGTACCCCATCTCGCGTTCGCATAGACCAAAGTCTTGGACCCCCAGCCTTTCCTTCTACGCGTTCGCGTTCGTCTTTCGGCGATCGGGGTGCCTTGACCCATTTTGTCACGACCGAAACCAATGGGCCGCGACGGGCACTCGGTACCTTACTCAACCGAGTACCAACGTAACGTATTTTTCTTATTACATTATCATATACATATGACATACGACCCTAATAGGCCAACATGATTATTTATAAAATCAAGACATCAGCCGACAAGGCCATACAATCTTTCACGGATAAGACATATGTCTACAAGCCTCTAAGAGTACATAAGTGTCACAAAGGTCGGGACAAAGTCCCGCCAAACCAGACAATAGACGTCTAAATCATACTAACCAAATACGCAACTCCGAAGCAAATGGAGCGCACCAACATCTTCCGCTGAGCTGATAGCCTACTTGGAGGGCTCTCGACCTGTCTATCAGGACCTGCGGGCATGAAACGCAGCGTCCCCAGGCAAAAGGGACGTCAATACGAATAATTTACCGAGTATGTAAGGCACATAAATAGATACATACAAGACATGGAAGAAATATAGAGTACATGACTCAACCTGTAAGTCTGAATAACTTTGTAAATCATAAATTACCTTTAGCGTCATGCATATGCGTATGAATGTCATGTCGTACATGTTTCATAACATCATAGCCTCTGAAGGTATCCCATCATATCATATAGGCCACTGTGGGCAAAATCATCATCGTATACCAGCTGATCAGGTGGTGGTGCGTATATAACGCCATAACCTTTCCCATATACCATATACATATATATACATACATATATACGCATATATAACGCCGTTTGAATACATACATATATATATATATATATATATATGCATATATAACGCCATTTGAATACATACTCGTATATGCGTATATAACGCCGTTTGAATCATATTTCAGCCACTGGGGCAACATCATCATCATATACCAGCTGATCAGGTGGTGGTACGTATATAACGCCGTAACTTTTTTCCATATCCCATATATATATATATATACATACATATATACGCGTATATAACGCCGTCTGAGTCATGGGTCAATGTACATGTATAAATGCATGAAATGCATATGAAATATAATAACAAAATCTCTCGATATGTCATAAGACCATTATACCTTTGATTAATATCATAACATCATTTCACGTATTTTCTGAGACCCATGAACAGACAATGGAATAATAAGACATATGGAAATTCAAGAACATAGGCGCTTCTAATACTTATATGAATAGAGTCATATATGAAATTTGTGCATTTGCACCTTACGTTTGTATCATATGGATCATGCCAAAAGAAAGAAAGGATAGCCTTAACATATCTGTTCCTTGAATTATTTGACACTTGAACGAAATTACTTGCTTCTGCCTCAACGTCTTTGGTTTTAAACCAAAGACAATTTGTTGTTTTTGAATATTTTGCAAAGGAGTCAAACCAAATCTCATGGAAAAAGGGCCCAACGTTTGGAATTGAATTTTCAGAAGCAAGAACAATGTTTGTTCTTAAGACTTTAAATGCAAGTCTTCAATAGTGGGAATGAGTTGGAAAGATATCACGTTTGGAATTAAATTGTTAGAAAGCGAGAACAATGTTCTGTTCTTGGTTGGATGTTCTTAAGACTTAAATTTTAAGTCATAAATACGAATGGACTTATTGTCTTTTTGGATCAGATTTTTATAAGTCTTGTTAAGACTTATCTTGGTCAAGACTTATCTAACTCACTTTAAGACACCTAAGATAATAGACTTAAAGAGTCATCCCTCTCAATTAGTGGCCTTGTGCCGCGTTTCTCGGGCATAATTAGTTGGGTTTTGTCCCCTTATTAGTTAACTGGGTAATATTCTATTACCCAATAGTTAATCAATTACCCGTAAAATTGAAAATTATTCCCACTTACTTGAAATATTACTCACTTTTCACATACCTTATACGCCTTACTATTATGGTCATGTAGTACCTTATATGGTACTAGTCCATAAATACCGAGTATTTTAGCTTGAGCCGTATTTTATCTCAAAATACCAAATTTCAACGAAATTCATTTTCTTAGACTTGCTCCCTCTTTAACCTTCATGAATTTACTAATCACTTTGTGAAATAGCATAATCCTTATAATCCCCAAATAATCTTTTCCTTGAACTGATGTCAATTACCTTACGACAAATTCAACGTAAAATACTGCAGAGTGCAACACTGTCGTAACTTTTTACTGCGAAGCGTAATATCACTGTAATTTAATACTGTGCGACGTAATATTGACGTAATATTGCGGGGTGTAACACATTTACCCTTCGCGAACGCGGCCCCCTTCCCGCGAACGCGAAGGGCATTTTTGCCCAGTGATTTTAAAAGCTTAAAACGGAACCAGTGACGGAAATTTCACAAAAATATACACGAGTTCATCTTCTCTACAGCCCATAGGCGATTTCTAGAGCTTCCTTTCACCAAAGCTTCTTGGGTAAGTATTGTTTAACTTGTTTACTTCAATTTCTTTCATCATTTATCAAATTTCTAAGCTCAAATCATGTAATCTAAGGTTGAAATTGGGGGAAAAGGGTAGAGTTAGAGTTTTTCACTTTTCTTTGATTTAGACCTCGTTTTGAGATCGAATTTGAAAACAAATTATATATTCGGGCTCGTGGGGGAATGGGTGACATGGAATTGGTTCGAACCTCGAGTTTTGACCAAGCGGGCCCGGGGTCGATTTTTGGAACTTTGGGAAGGAAGCTTAGAAATCTATATTTAGGCATTGGGCTTGATTTGTTAGGATATTATTGATATTATAAAGTCGTTATTTCATAGATTTGATTGAGTTGGAGCCAAATTCGAGAGGGAAAGCGGTCATTGTGGATTGATCTAGCCGTGGAAGTTGAGGTAAGTGTTTGGTTTAACTTTGGCTTGAGGAAATAGGAGTAGAATCTTATTTTCTAGTTGCTATTTGTCGAGTACGGTGTATAGGCATGGTGACGAGTATCTATACACTGGTGTCGAGCATGACCGTAAGTCCTAAATTGTTAAATTATCGAATTCTTAATTGTTGTTTATGAGGACTTGGTTGGAAATCTTTAACACTGAGCCAGTAATTGTTGAGACTGAGTATTGATTTAATTGTGTTAGTTAGAAACTGAATAAGTTTGGTTATAGCTGGATCTCCCTTGCCGGAATAGTTTATTATATTATCTTGTTCCCTTGCCGGGATTGTTTATTATATTATCTTGTTCCCTTGCCGGGATAGTTTATTATGACATCTTTCTCCCTTGTTGGGATTATATTGTCTATTGTGTTAAAAGAAATGGGATTGAGTGGTACGCCTACCACGTGGTATTTTGAAATGGGATCGAGTGGTACGCCTACCACGTGATATTATGAATTGGGATCGACTGGTACGCCTACCACGTGATATTATGAAATGGGATCGAGTTGTACGCCTAGCACATGATATTATAAAATGGGATCGAGTGGTACACCTACCACGTGATATTATGAAATGGGATCGAATAGTATGCCTACCACGTGATGTTATGAAATGGGATCGAGTGGTACGCCTACCACGTGATGTTATGAAATGGGATCGAGTGGTACGCCTACCACGTGATGTTATGAAATGGGATCGAGTGGTACGCCTACCATGTGATATTATGAAATGGGATTGAGTGGTATGCCTACCACATGATATTATGAAATGGGATCGAGTGGTACGCCTACCACGTATGAGGAAATAGGATCGTGTTGCGCGCCTGCAACGAGAGGAAACTGAAACAAGTGAAAGTGGTTTGTTTTCCCTTATCCTGTGTTAGAAGAAATCAGATGTAGTTTCTTTTGTTATTCCTGATATTCTATTTTATCTGCTACCCCATAAGCATGTTCCGCCTCCCAGCTTTAATTATTTACTTTCGGCTATTATTTCGTTGTACTTGTATATATATCTGTACAGGTTTATCTGGTAGTCTGGTCTAGCCTCGTCATTACTTCGCCGGGGTTTGGCCAGGCACTTACTAGCACATGGGGTCGGTTGTATTGATGCTACACTATGTGCATCTTTTTGCACAGATCACAGTGCTGGAGCAGCAGCTTTTAGACAGCAGTAGTTGATTGGGAGCTGACTTCAGTCCAGGGACATTCGAGGTAGCCTTGCTGACGTCCGCAGGCCCGGAGTCCCTTTCATTTTATTCAGTTTTTTATCATTTGTACTGAAGCAGACAGTTTTATGTTTCATTCAAACCTTATATTTAGTATTCTCTAGACGTTCGTAAGTATTGTGACACCAGTCTTGGGTAGAGGATTTTGTTATACTTTCGTATTTCTTTCAGTTAATTATATTTGAGACTTCCGCTTTATTATTAAATGCTTCATTGTTTCTAATATTGTCGACGTTCCCTAAAAGAGGTAATTGCTAATTGGCTTACCTAGCTCCTATTAGTAGGCACCATCATGACTCCCGAGGGTTGGAAATCCAGGTTGTGACAACTAGCTTCTCGGCACGTGCGTTGCACGTGAATATATGCGCTCTTGTAAAATAATATCAAAATTATTGGAAAAAAGCTTTGACATAAATGAAAAAAATCACAAGTTTCTTTGGATGATCAACGTGGATAGTCATGTGACGTTTTTTTTTTTGTCGATATCAAAATGACTAGATATTATATAAACATACGAAGAAGAACAATTAAAGTACTAAATCTAAATAGAAAGAGACGATTTTTAGTAGTACTCTTTTTTGTAACGACCCAAAGGGTCATCACCTGTTTTCTCTCTTTTTCGCGCTTCCGAGGCCTTGAAAACCTCACTTTTAGTTGCTTAGATTTGCGTGCACAGTCCGGGCACATAGCCGGAAAACATAAATATGAATTTTGTGTAAAAATTGATGAATTTTGATATTAATATGATTAAAGTTGACTTTGGACAATATTTTGGGTAAACGGACCCGGACCCGTTATTGACGGTCCCGGAAGGTCCGTAAAAATATATGGGACTCCGGCATATGCCCGGAATCGAAATTCGAGGTCCCGAGCCCTAGAAATGAATTTTTAAAAGAAATTGTTTTTCTGAAATTTTTAAAGAAATTTGAAGTGAAAATGAATTATAATGTATTGGTATCGGGCCCATATTTTAGTTCCGGCGCCCAGTACAGGTCTTATATGTGGTTTAAGCGCTTCCTGTGAAATTTGGTTGAAATTGGACGTCATTTGACGTGTTTAGGACCTAAATATCTAAAAATGAAAGTTTATGAAGTTTGATGAAAAAGTGATGATTTTGAGGTGTGATTCCTCATTTTTGACGTTATTTTGGTGATTTGATCGCACGGTTAAGTTCGTAGGATGTTGTTGAGTTAGTGTGTGTGATTGGTTAGGAGCCCCGAGGGCTGGGGAGTGTTTTCGGAGGTGTTCGGGGTAGTTTTGGACTTAGGAAGATTGTAGAAAATTTGCAACAGGTGCACAGTGATTTTCTTCTTCGCGTTCACACTATGCTTCTCGCGTTCGCGAAGCTTCAGCTTCATCCTTCATCGCGTTCGCATCACCTCCTCGCATTCCCGTAAAGTATTTTGATTCAGAATACTTAGCCTTCATTTTACTCATCGCGTTCGCACTTATATCCTCGCGTTCGCATAGACCAAGTCCCGGACACCCCCCAGCTTTCTTCTTCGCGTTCGCGTCATTCTAATCGCGAACGCGATGCCTTGCCCAGTTACCCTTCGCGAACGCGACACTGTTCCCACGAATGTGAAGGGAAATTTTGCCCTGTGATTTTTTTTTAAGTTTTCAGAAACAGTAGCTACGAGTCTCATTCAAAAACACACGAGCTCTCTTCTTCCTCAAGCACTTAGGAGTCCATTGAAGCCCCCATTCTTCAAGACCACTTGGGTTAGTAAATTCCCACTTGTTTTCTTCATTTTCCATCATTAATTATCAAATTCCTAAGCTCAAATCATGTAATCTAGGTTGAAATTGGGGGAATTGGGTAGAGTTAGGGCTTTTCAATTTTCTTTGATTTAGACCTCGTTCAGGGGTCGGATTTGAAAACAAATTGTATATTCGGGCTCGTGGGGGAATGGGTGATATGGAATTGGTTCGAACCTCGTATTTTGACCAAGCGGGCCCGGGTGCAATTTTGGATTTTTCGGGAAGAAAGCTTAGAAATCTATATCTAGGCATTGGGTTTGATTTGTTTAGCTATTATTGATATTATAAAGTCGTTATTTCATAGATTTGATTGAGTTGGAGCCGAATTCGAGAGGGAAAGCGGTCGTTGTGGATTGATTTAGTCGTGGGAGTTGAGGTAAGTGTTTTATCTAACTTTGGCTTGAGGGAATAGGATTAGAGTATTGTTTGCTAATTGCTAATTGTCTAGTACGGTGCATAGGCATGGGGACGAGTATCTATACACTGGCGTCTAGCATGACCGTGAGTCCTTATTTGTGCTTATACTAATTTTGTTGTGACTCTTCCTTGTGTAATTGATGATTTTTATATAATGTGAAGAGTATGAGAAAGAATTATGATTTGTGAACCCTTTGGAGCGTTGGCTCGAATGATAAGGTAATTATTGAGTAAGAAATGAAAGAAAGCAAAAGAAATGTGATCATTCCCTTGTCGGGCTGTATTCGTATATTGATTATCTCCCTTGCCGGGATGTGAAAGTTAGTGTTGTTGTTCCCTTGCCGGGATTTAACTGTTTACTTGTGTTTCCCTTGCCGGGACTTCTATTACTATTTGTCAATCCCCTCGCCCCATTGGTTGTGATTGTTGCTTAGGTGAGGAAGAGTGATAAAGCACGAAGGTTGATGCCGTGCACGATTTGTGTTGAGAATATGTTAATGCACAAAGGAACATTCTGTGCCATGTTTTGATTCTTAATGCACGAAGGAACATTCCGTGCCATGTTTTGATTATTAATGCACGAAGGAACATTCTGTGCCATGTTTTGATTATTAATGCACGAAGGAATATTCCGTGCCATGTTTTGATTACTAATGCACGAAGGAACATTCCGTGCCATGATATAATTACTAATGCACAAAGGAACATTCCGTGATATGATATGAATACTAATGCACGAAGGATCATTCCGTGCCATGATATGAGTGTTTATGCACGAGGGATCATTCCGTGCCATATAGTAGTTGTATAGTTTCATCCCTTATTTATTGATTTTGTATTCTAAACTGTTACAACCCCTGCAGCATGCTCCCCTCCCTTTTGACTTGTTAAATTTCTGTATTTTCTTCTATTTCATATATATATATATATATATATATATATATATATATATATATATAAGGTTTGTTTAGTAGTCCGGTCTAGCCTCGTCACTACTTCGCCGGAGTTAGGCTAGGCACTTACCAGCACATGGGGTCGGTTGTGCTGATGTTATACTATATGCATCGTTTTGCATAGATTTCAGAGTCGGAGAAGCTTTTGCACAGCAGTAGGAGTTATGGGAGCTGACTTTAGTCCAGAGATCCCGAGGTAGCCTTGCTGGCGTCCACATGGCTCGGAGTATCTTTTATCTCTACTTTATTTTGTTATCCTTTGTATCAGAATAAATAGAATTGTGTTTTTATTCAGACATTATATTTAGCATTCTCTAGACATTCGTGAGTTTGTGACTCCAGTTCTTGGGTAGAGGATTTTGTTAAACTTCCGCATTTCTTCCAGTTAATTATATATTGAGACTTCTGCTTTATCGTATTATGCATTGTTGTTATTAAATGATCGATAATTGCTAAAAGAAGTAAATTAACTTGGTTTGCCTAGCACCTATTAGTAGGCTCCATCACGACTTCCGAGGGTGGGGAATCCGGGTCGTGACAAGTTGGTATCAGAGCACTAGGTTACATAGGTCTCACGACTTACGGACAAACTTAGTAAAGTCTGAGGGATCGGTACGGAGACGTCTGTATTTATCCCCTGGAGGCTACAGAATTAGGAAATTTTCACTTTTGTTCCTTCTTGTCGTGCGATTCTATTTCTCAATACTGATTGTACTTCTACTCTGTTCTTTTGCAGATGGCAAGAACACGTGCTTCTTCTTCTACCGCGCAGCAGCTCGAGCCCCCAGCAGCAGCTCCTACGAGGGGTAGAGGGCGAGGCCGAGGTCGTGCCAGAGGCCGAGGTAGGGGCAGAGCTCAGCCCCGAGCAGCAGCCTCAGAGGTGGAGCCTCATGTTGATTATGACGAGGAGGCTCCAGATCCAGTAGCTCCGGTGGGCCCAGCTCAGGTCCCAGAGGGGTTCATAGCCACCCCAGTTCTTCAGGACGCTTTGGTCAGGTTGGTAGGCTTTATGGAGAGCGTCTCTCGAGCGGATTTGCTTCCAGTAGCACCAGCCACTTCTCAGGCTTGAGGAGGAGTTCAGACTCCTGCTACACGTACTCCGGAGCAGGTAGCTCCCCAGGCTCAGGTTCCAGTGGTTCAGCCAGCTGTGGCAGTTCAACCGGGCATTGTGACTCAGACCGGCGATGGAGCGACTATGTCCGTAGATGCTTTGTGGAGGCTGGATAGGTTCACCAAGCTCTTCACTACCACATTCAGCGGTGCTTCTTCAGAGGACCCCTAGAATTTATTATATAGCTGCCATGAGGTTCTTCGGACTATGGGTATTGTGGAGACCAATGGGGTCGACTTCGCCACCTTTCGTCTAGCAGGATCTGCCAAGACTTGGTGGAGGGACTATTGTTTAGCCAGACCAGCAGGGTCGCCATCCTTGACTTGGGACCAGTTTGTAGAGTTATTTTTGGAGAAGTTTCTCCCAGTTACTCAGCGAGAGGCTCTTCGCAAGCAGTTCGAGTGCCTTCAGTAGGGCTCTATGACAATCATTCAGTATGAGCCCCGGTTCATTGATCTAGCACGTCATGCTACTGTTATACTCCCCACTGAGAGAGAGAGGGTGCGGAGGTTTATTGATGGATTGATTCAAGCGATCCATCTCCAGATGGCTATGGGAGCCGAGAGTGAGATTTCTTTTCAGGAGGCAGCCAATGCGGCCTGTAGAGTTGAGATGGCTTTTGCACGGGGAGGTGGTCATGGGTCAAATAAGAGGTCCCGTCATACGGGTAGGTTCAGTGGTACCTCGTCTGGAGGTAGAAATTCTTATGGTAGAGGCCATCATCCGAAGCCCTTTCAGTCAACTCTTCAGGTTTCTCATGGTACTTCAGATGGTCGTGGTTCTCAGCCGCATTATTCTGACAAGCAGCTTCACAGTTTCCCAGCAGCACCCATCAGTGCCCCACCACTTCAGAGTTTTTGGGGTGGACATTCAGGTCGACAGGGTCAGTAGTCTCAACAGCCGAGGGCTTGTTACGGTTGTGATGACCCGAGCCACATTGTCAAATTTTGCCCTCGAGCTTCGGGTAGTTCCCAGCAGCAGGGTCCTCGCCCTATGATTCAGGCACCAGGTGATCCACAAGCCGCCCAGCCAGCTAGAGGCGGGGGTAGAGGTCATAGAGGTGGAGGTAGAGATCATAGAGGTGGAGCTCGAACCGCCAGAGGTAGAGGCCAGCCAACAGCCGACCGTTCCAGAGATGTGGTTCAGGGAGGTGGGGCCCAGCCCCAGTGTTATGCTCTTCTAGTCAGGCTAGAGGCTGAGTCTTCATATGCAGTTATTACAGGTACTATTCTGGTTTGTGATAGGGATGCTTCAGTGCTATTTGACCCTAGGTCTACGTATTCGTATGTGTCATCCTATTTTTCACCATACTTGGTCACGCCTAGTGATGCTTTGGGTATTCCTGATTATGTATCTACACCGGTGGGTGATTCTATAGTGGTCGACCGAGTGCATCGTTCCTATGTGGTAGTGTTTGATGGTCTTGAGACCCGTGTTGATTTATTACTCTTAGATATGGTGGATTTCGACGTTATATTAGGGATGGATTGGTTGTCCCCGTATCATGCTATCTTGGATTGTCACGCCAAGACCGTGACCTTGGCTTTGCCAAATTTGCCCCGTTTAGAGTGGAGAGGGACCCCAGGGCATACCACCCGCAGAGTTATTTCATATGTGAAGGCTCGACGCATGGTCGAGAAGGGGTGTTTAGCTTATTTGGCATATGTTTGCTATTCCAGCGCAAAGGTCCCTTCTATTGATTCTATTCTTATTGTTTGGGAGTTCCCCGGGGTTTTCCCTTCAGACGTGCAGGTATACCGCCCGACAGGGATATTGATTTTTGTATTGATCTGGCTCTGGGCACTTAGCCCATTTCCATTCTGCTGTCGCATGGCCCCGCCAGAGCTGAAGGAGTTAAAGAACCAATTACAGGATTTGCTAGGGAAGGGTTTTATCAGACCTAGTGTTTCTTCTTGGAGCACACCAGTGTTATTTGTCAAGAAGAAGGATGGTTCGATGAGGATGTGCATTGATTACCGGCAATTGAACAAATTGATGATAAAGAACAAGTATCCACTGTTGAGGATTGACGATTTGTTCGACCAGCTTCAAGGTGCGAAGGTGTTTTCAAAGATAGACTTGAGATCTGGCTACCACCAGTTGAGGATTAGGGAATCCGATGTCCCTAAGACAGCATTCCGCACTCGGTATGGGCATTATGAGCTTTTGGTCATGCCATTCGGGTTGACCAATGCCCTAGCAGCATTCATGGAGTTGATGAACCGAGTGTTCAGGCCTTATTTGGACTTGTTCGTGATAGTTTTCATTGATGATATTCTGATATACTTCCGCAGCCAGGAGGAGCACGAGCAGCACCTTAGAGTGGTTCTTTAGACTCTGAAGGATAGTCAGTTATATGCTAAGTTCTTGAAGTGTGAGTTCTGGTTAAGTTCGGTTGCATTTTTAGGTCATCAGCAGAGGGTATTCAGGTGGACCCGAAGAAGATTGAGCCAGTCAAGAACTGGCCTCGACTAGCATCAGCTACAGAGATTCGAAGTTTCTTAGGGTTAGCAAGCTACTATCATCTCTTCGTGGAGGGGTTTTCATCTATTGTAGCCCCGATGACCAGATTGACCCAGAAGGGTGCCCAGTTCAGATGGTCAGATGAGTGTGAGGCGAGCTTTTAGAAGCTCAAGATAGCTCTGACTACAGCACCGGTATTGGTTTTGCCCACAGGTTCAGGGCCTTATACAGTCTATTATGATGCTTCCCGTATTGGGCTTGGTGTAATATTAATGCAGGATGGCAGAGCCATTGCCTATGCTTCGAGACAGTTGAAGATCCACGAGAAGAATTATCCAGTTCATGATCTAGAGTTGGCAGCCATTGTTCATGCTTTGAATATTTGGAGGCTTTATCTATATGGTGTGACGTGTGAGGTGTACAATGATCACAAGAGTCTTCAGTACTTGTTCAAGCAAAAGGAGTTGAATCTGAGGCAGAGGAGGTGGTTGGAGTTATTGAAAGATTATGATGTTACTATTTTGTATCACCCGGGAAAAGCTAATGTGGTGGCCGATGCATTGAGTAGGAAGTCCGCCAGCATGGGTAGTCTTGCTTATATTCCGGTCAGTCAGAGACCGCTTGCT
>MU735223.1:20292-72615 GCA_026770625.1 Nicotiana glauca
AGTAATTTTAAATAAGAATTAAGGGCAGTTAGGGTATAGAAAATGGGGTAATGGTAATTCAATCTAAAAAATAGGGGTAACATGGGTAGTAAAAAAGGGCAATTGAGTAGTTTTTAAATTGAAGTGAGGGCATAATGGGTATTACAAAGGGGTAGAATATGGTAGAATTAGCTAGAATATTCTAGAAAGGGCTGTAGTGTACATTTTAAACAAACATTTGCACTTACTTGTGCAACAAGTTAGAAATTAGAGGACTAACAAGTAAATAAATAAAATTTGAAATTCCCTCTCATTTAACTCTATAAATAGGCATGTATTTGCCTTACTTTGGGGGAATATTTTTTGAATCCTGAAATTTTGAACCATTTGTATAGCTTTAGAACCCCAGAAAATTCCAAAAAAAAAAATATATATATCTTCATAGTTTAGATCTGAAAATAGTATTTTTCAGGCTTCAATTTTCTTCTTCCAGATCTAGATTTCCTTCAAAAATCAAAGAAAAAGCCTCACAAAATCAGCAGAGAATTAAAATCACTATTTCATTGATAATTTTCAATCAAGTGACCCCAAATCTTACTCGGTTTGAACTGCTGGAAGTTGGATGTTTATTAGCTTCAAATTGGAATGAATTTGAGTTCAAATTTGGTCATTATGATCATTTAAGTATTGCGATACTGGCTTCTGAAATTCTGAGTGATATTTGAAGAGATTTGAATCTCAAAAATCCTGTTTTATTGCTGGAATTGGTTGTTGTTGCTGCTGTGTTCATTGTTACTGACCTGACCTATTTCTCCTTTTATTTCAAAATTAGGTACACTTCTATATTAACGAATTGATGTATCCTCAAGTTGAAGAAATGGAATTAAATCTGCACGTTTGACATCTCAAGTATATTTTATTCATACATATGTGGATTTGATTTGTAAATGTAATGTAGTGAAATTGCTTACGTTTGACGCCAATAGATACAGAATGTAATGAACTGTATAACTGAACTAACATTTCAAGTAGTGCATTAGCAAGCTTAGATGTAAAGTAGCATTTGATTTAGTAGTATTTTCTATTAACGGTTGGAACTGGTGATGACAGTAACAGTATGTAGTGTAAGATTAAAGGAGAGTGTGGTCATTATGTGTGTTATTCTTTAATATAATTGCTGATTGTTTCAAAGACATGTACAAATACTAATTTCGTGAGCCTTTCAGTCATAATAATATCTTAATAATTTGGAATCAAACTTTTTAGCAAATTTTGATTTAAGTCATGTTTCCTATATCAAAAATACATGAAATAAATAGGTAAATAGATAAGAACGGAATGTGAAGATCAGTATGCACGTCAGTATCTTAGCTAACACAGAAAAAATAATGTCACTTTGAATTAGTGTTATTGTAATATTTTCACATTTAACGTCACAAGAATAAACAACAGTTGTGCACTGAATGTTAGTTGTGCCTGGCCCTCTTCAGCCTCTCAGGCTAGGTTTGAATTTTAGATCATAAAAGTCTTGGGCCTGATTTCCGTCTAATACAACTTATTCATGCATAAAAATAGCGAAATTGTCATTAAGCCCAATAAGAAATAAACATGAACTTTTATGGGCTTGTGGATCTAAAATGTCGAATTATAAGGTAACGGATAAACAATTAGGACTTTCTTTCATTTTAGAGAAAAAAAAAACAAATAGAAAATGTAGTCCATCTTAGGATTGGCTTTAATAAAAGAATGAGATGAGCCTCGCCGCGTTAAAATATAATTGCGGGGTCCTCAAATAAGTTTCTATATAAAATTTTAGATTCGGAAGGATCGTTTAGCGAATTTCACAGTCTTTCCCAAAGTTAACAAGACGTAGATACTTTAGGCACGATTTATAATACACATTCTCAAGTATGGGTGCACATTTATGTGACCCAAATCTAAATCTCAACAAAGTCGAAATTTATTAAAAGTCACAGGCGTACTGGTACGATGTGGTTCAAAACATGTATTTTCACGACGTTGCAATTCTTTTAAAAGTGATAAAGCGGAATATTAATAATGCACATAAATTGGGACATATAAAGAAATCAGATAAAAACAGATACAATACTTGAGCGACCGTGCTAGAACCATGGAATTCGGGAGTGCCTAATACCTTCTCCCGAATTAACAGAATTCTTTATCCGGATTTCTAGTTCGCAGACTATAACAGAGTCAAACTTTCCTCGGTTCGGGATTAAACCGGTGACTTGGGACACCATTATATTCTCAAGTGGCGACTCTGAAAATTAAAATAAACTAATCCCGTTCCGACTGTCCTTAAATTGGAAAAACTCCTTCCCTTTTATTATATCCCTTCTCGAGGTGTAGTAAAAGCGGTGTAAGAAAAAGGAGGTGTGACAGTTAACGTGCACGAAGAGCAAAGTGGCAGATGCAGGACATACTCCCATGGAACATCTCCAACAAGCATCAAGTCTCCTTCTTTGTCTTCATAAGTACAAAGTTGTTTCCTCGTATATCATCACAAAACTTACCTCCACAAACAATTCTACTAGGAAAAATAGATTCTAGCTATATATGCATGAAAAAGACCAACTATGTAACTACTACGTATTAAGTCAGCCTCTATAGGCTTTCTAACATTAGAATTAAAGAAACAAATTATAAGCTACAATCCAGCTCAATACTAACAACACTGGAACACTGATAGAAGAAATAAACTGATAAAATAGGAAGGAACTAATAATTAGTTAAACAAACAAATCAGTGTCAATCTTCTGTAGCTAACTTTAAGTAAAAGAAGCAAAAATTGTTCTAAAACTTCAACCGAAAAAATTGAACTTATATACTACCAGCTTACTTCAGTATCTCGTTTCTTAAGGGACTTAATCAAATTTTATAAGGCATAAATTCTACTATAATCTTTATAAATAATAACTGTAAAAGAATATGAGACAAATTATTCTTGATTACTTAACATAACATGGGGAAGAGAAGTGCAAGGATTGAAAATGTAGAAGGCTACCATTTCTTTGTAACTTCAACTGGTGTTCGATGTTGCAAGTGTTCTTCCAATTACTGTAGCTCCCTATAATCCAAGAAATTTGTTATGTAAAAATAAGCTTTCTATGAAATGAACACCTGATCAAGAAACAAGTTAAGAAGCATAACTTAAACCTCAATGCTATCATGCCAGTACAACAATCCGCAAACTTTTGTACACATATTCACCAGTGAAATATATTTCTTCACCATACTTCTTTGCACCCAAACAGATCATGCATTATGAAAAGATAAATGGGAAAGAGTGCAATAGAGGTATTTCTTAAACTATAGTAACAAATATCACAAATTCAAATACATATAAACTAAGTAATACAAACTCATATACGCTAACTTAAACATAATATAACCTAGAGTAGCTCCAAAATAATTAATTAAATACACAAAAGTGCTAAGTATTTGATCAGTCATTCGTATTGCTGCCATCCGATGATACAAGTAGGCACACTCTTAACGTCACTATGCTGAAACAATTGAATAAAAATATTTGATAAAAAACTAATAGATTACTAGCATTTTTCTGATAGGCTAAATGGAAAATATGGTAACATGAGAAGAAAAAAAGATCTCAAATCTCAAAGATATAAGTCTCGAGCACTTGGTATAGCAATGGCATTACACTGAATTTGATAATATTAACATGAGGGATAAAGTACAAAGTAATCTTCTCGTATATCATAACAAATAAAATTTATATACAACTAGCTTACTTCAACATCTCATCTATATCTTGAGGGACTTACTCAAATCTTCCAAGGCATGAATCCTGCCAGTATCTATATGAATAACAACTGCAAGAGAATATGAAACAAATTACTCTCTGCAACTTTATGCAACTAATATTCGATGTTGCAAATGGTATTCAATTATTGTAGCTTCATATTATTCAAGAAGCATATTATATAAAGTTTTCTCTGTAAAAAGTCTTTCCAAAATGAGTTAAGAACATAACTTACCCATCATTGCTATCATACCAACCCACCAATCCTAAAACCTATGCATTGTGCATCACCTTAACATTATAACTAAATAGAATGTAAAATATACAAAAAATACTGACTGATAAAAATAAAAATCATGAAAATTTAGTTTATCAAAAACTCATAATTTGAACACCATGTTTTTTAGCATAGAAGATAAACACCGAAAGGTTAAGAAAAATTAATGGAACAATTGCTGGGAGCCAAAAAAATTTCAATTCTTCTTTCCCTGCTAAATGAAACCCCCTCCCCGCCTTCTTTCCACATACCCTAAAACAAGGTAGTAGGCAACCGGACTGTGATGATATTCTAAGATGAATTCACATGATTTCCTATTATTAAAATTTAACAATTTAAATAAAAATTGAAGAGCAAAACATATGCTATAAAACCTAGATTCTTAAAAGTACATACCCATTTGTAAATAGAAACTCGAGAACAAAGCAATCCACAAAATAATGAACAACAATTTAACCCAATAATTGTAATAATACACAGATTCACAAGAATACTTAAACAATTTTGATTTCAAACTCTACATCGAAAAGTAAACAAAGAAGACATAGCGCAACAAAAACTAGGAAAGAGCATGACAAATTTTTGTATTTCGAATTGTGCTCACTTACTATGTAGAGAAGATGATGAAAAAGGAGAATTGAGCTCACGTTTCTGGCGAATTTGGAAGCGAAAATTGAGACTCCTGAAAATTTTCGTGAGTTGGGGAGGGGGAATTGAGCCCTTCTGGAAGATATCGTGCCCTATGAAAAAAAGGAGGGAGAAAAGGAAAGGGAATTTTGACCGCGTAGTTCTGAAAATTTTGACTCTAATATCTTAATTACCCCGTAACGTGCATATTAAAAACTGAGAAGATGATGTCTAATATTGTTTTAAATATATTTTTTCTCTTTTATTTACTTATTTTTTACTATTTATATAGAAAAGAATTTAGGCAATAAAGCTAACTTATTACTATATATATATATATATATATATATGCTATACACAAAACATCCAAACAAATAATAAATAAAATATAGAGAAAAATCACAAAATGTCATTAAATTAAATCATTTAATAAAAATTGTAGATATCCTTTATTAAATAAAAAGTTACAAAAATTTAAAATTACCAGTATAATTTATTTAAATTCAAAACTTCTAATATTATGAATATAAGACATTCATGAGCATATTTTTTGTAATTTTCTTTTAATTTTACACTTATGGATTAGTGTGTATGTAGATTGAACCATCTCAAGCTACCTCTCATTTGACCGTCATGCATCTTAATATTTGTATCTCTCGAACATTCATATTGGAATATGTTGGATTTTAGTAATTTAACACTCACTACCATATAATATTATCGATCTTATAACTATTAAGTAGAATTTATCTTTTACTTTGATAGGTATCCTTCTATTACATAACACTTCTCTATTATAACAATCCGATTTTACTTATATGAGTAACATTTTTATCTATTATTCTATTTTCTTGAACAATGAACCCATATATAAATATTAAATTTGTTAGCATTTTACGTCTAGTCTCACATCAACTTCACTCTTCACATGCTGATTAAACTTGTAGTGCGTATATTCACTCTTATTCTATTAATCCTAAAACATTTACTATCTAAGATGTTTTTCTATAATTCAAACTTTTGTTTGGTATTCTTAATTGTTGGGGGTTATTAAACACCACAAATTGCATCGAATTCTACCATTCTGGAAACCCCCACAATCTGAAGCAATTTGTGGAAGTTATAAAAAACCTCTACAATAAAATCGCCACAAAAAGAATTATATAGCGGGAGCTAAAATAAACCCCATAAAATGATCTTATAGTGTGAGTTCTTATAACTCCCACAAATAAACCCCCACAAAAAAAGCCTTTTTTTGTAGTGCATGGGACACACACTTTGGGGAGGGGACGCGAACCTAAAGAGAAAAGGGGAATATCAAACATGTGGGTCATGGTAACATTCAGCAAATTATGGAAAATGAAAAGGAGATGGCCGAAATTATAAAGCAAAAGTTGGTCAAAATGCGGGTCATGGTAACAAGAAAATGGCCGAAAAAATGGAGCAAAAGTTTGTCAATCATGCGGGCCATAATGATAAAGTTGCCTTTGAAAAATTTGTATTGGAGGATAGTCCTACAATTGCTCTTTCTGTGGGGTCATTTGGGGAGGAAGAAGAAGGAAAACAACTGGAAGGTGTATCTGCTTTAGTTATTGCAGCGGGTATTACGGAAAAGCAGCAAAAATTTGCAGCTGATTGTGCAAAGGCGACTGTACAAATTGGCAAGGATAAGGGAGACTCTTCAGATTAAAAAAAGACTTGGACATACTACACTTAAAAAGAAAAAAGATTTTTGGACTTGGTGATATTCTGGGTGAGACTTTGGAGAGAAAAAAAAGAGCTACTGTTCACCTTCTTCTTCATGAAGAAGGAATAAACGAAAGAAGAAAGAGGGCTCAGCTTGGTTTCATTTTAAAGGAGGAGATAGACACATTTACAGACATTGAGAAAAAGGAGGGCATATTACTGTTTAATCTTCTTCTTCATTTGGAAAACGACCAAAAAACCCAACAGGTCCCTTATGTCGTCCCTCACCCTCAACCAACAATGAACGTCCAGCTCGTCCATTGACCACGCCTGAACCGCCTTCAGCTCCTCCGATCCGCCAGTCGACCCACGTCGTCCAAGCAGCAGCGAATAGCTGCTGCTGCGCTCACTCCGCCACTTGCTGCCTCCAAACGACCAAGCTCACTGCCCATCTCCAGCTCGTCAACCTCACGTCCAAATAGTCTCGACTCCAAACGACCTCCAGCGACACTCCATAACAGCCGTCGACCACACTCCCAAACAGCCCGTCAAGGTCGTCGAGAGAGAAGGTGAGCGTCGAGGTCGTCATCGTTGTTCGTCGAGGTCCGGCACGTCGAATTTGCTGTCCAAGTTTCTGTTCCGTTGCGGTCATTTTCGGTTAGTATTCTACGTTGTAATTTTAATTTGAATCGATGAAAGGTCAACTCTTTTCCTTTCTTCTTGCGATTTTGTCTCCTACATTTGTCGTCATGATTTTATGAAGTGTTCTCATAATTGATATTATCGTTTATGTGTTAATGTATTCTTAGTAAAGTAATCGCTATTTTAGAATTATCAATTTTTTAATTTAGAACATGGAATATGAATGGGTTTTGAGTTGTTAGGTTTAGTTATGAAAATTGGAATAAAAATAAACATTACCTTGAAACAAGAATGTGATTTAGGCTTTAGACATAATTAAATGGATCTAAGTATTGCAATATATGTTCCTATATTAGCTCTATCTTTATTTTGTCCGTTTGGAACATTCACAACTAGTGTAGAAAATGCCTTGAACTCTCGTAATTTGCTTTAGGTGCGTTATTAATAAATAATTGTCATAACTACGGGTACGGTTCCCGTGATGTAGTTGTGGCATTAAATTTCGAATTAGTTTTTGAATATGCATATCCATAGTTTACTTAGTTGAATGTTTTTTCCTTTAATAAAATATAAGACGAACCTCGCCAAAGAAAATGCACAAGTTGTGGGGCCCTCAATAAATGGTTATAATAATTGTATAGACTTCGGGATGAGTCGTTTAGCAAAATTTTACGGCCTTCCCCAAAATAATAATACACTAGTCACTTTAGGCGCGCTTTTAATAATTTACTTTCCAAAATTCGGGTGCACATTTATGTGACTCAAATCCAAATCTCAACGGAGTTGGAATGTGTTAATAACCACGGGTACATTGATGTGACGTGGTTCGAGACCTGTTTTCATAACGTTGTAATTCTTTGTTAAAATAATAATAATAATATTAAAAGCGGTTAAAATTTAAAATTGGCACATAAGTTACAACACGTGTTATAAATCAGATAAATAAGCCAAATATGACAGTTGAGCGACCGTGCTAGAACCACGAAACTCGGGAATGCCTAACACCTTCTCCCGGGTTAACAGAATTCCTTATCCGGATTTCTGGTTCGTAGACTGTAATACAGGGTCAATTTTTTCCTCGATTCGGGATTCAAACCAGTGACTTGAGACACCATAAATCTCTCAAGTGGCGACTCCAACTCTTAATAATAAATCCCGTTTTCGATTGTCCTTTAATTGGAAAAACTCCCTTTACTACGCCCTTCGCGGGGTGAGGTAGCGCCAAAAGGAGGTGTGACAGTTCTAACTTCTAAAACAACATTTCTTCTATGAATTTGAATTTAAACCATACGAAAGCTGAATTCCACCATGCACGCAAGTCGATACTCGTAGTCCGAAGCTGTTCCAGACCTTATGCTGCTGAACGGAGCTTAATTTTTCAAAACGACCGGTCGGGTCGTTACATCCTCCCCCTCTTAAAACCAACGTTCGTCCTCGAACGTGTTAAGATTCGTCTCAAGTCCTCAAGTCACTAAGTGCGCACTTCCAACATACACCCGCGGGTGATCCCACGTCACCCCAATCCACATAAGCATGACGACACCATCTCAACTGAAATTTAATTTTCTAGCAATATCATTAAGCCTTCAAGCCAGAATTCTCGCCTTTCATCCGTTTCCCAAAAGACCCGATTCTAAGTCCATATCCGGTATCAGTCTCAACCAGCTATTTCAATACAAGCCAAAACACACAGGGTACAACCACACAACATGACACACCACACATAGGCCCACAATAACATTTCTGATAGCAATACTTGCCTGAGATCAAATCTGTACCGGCCATAAGCCTCATCTTCACAGGAACTCTTTTCAAACCTCCACAACACTGGCAATGATACGATAACCACGAAAGCCATATAACAAAATACCCGAATAACCGAATCTCAGTCAACACCAACGGGTACACACCCCACAAACTAAAACTCAAGAAGCATAAAACGAAAATGAATGAATATGGGAAGGGAAAACACATAAGGGAGCTAACAAACAATCAAACTAGCACAAATTATTATACAACGCAAATCTACCAGGACATTTAACAAGAAGAAATGAAAGCATATAAATGACTCACAAGGATCTTACTGATATAACTCTCACCGCAGTTCATAGCCCGGTCCCAACATATCAAACCACCTGAAATCCTGAGGGTCCCACCCTCAACACTGAATCACAAGTAGGGCACGCATCAACCCATCTAGAGACTCTCACTAGATCAATATCATCTACAATTTACAACATATACCAGCTCCCATACCAGTGGAGCATAAAAATCATAGCTCGTAACCAAGAATGCTCAGAAGTCACATCAAGCCTACCAAAACAGACAACGGGAAAAATACTACTAACCTCGTGACTCTCGACAACGGCTAGAATCAGACGATAGACACGGCTATCAATCATAAAACCTCCCAATAGGATAATCACATAGACGGAGTGCAAATCATGAAGCGCTCCCATAAATGGAGCAACAAACAAGGAAATCTGCCCCGATAAGCAGAACTGTGATGAACTACAGATAGTGCCCACTATAACAAACTGAACTCGTACCTGAAAGACATTAGCTAGCGCACCGGCCTCAAACCTACTATATAAACACATCAACGAGTTGGGCCTCCCCCTCTTAGGCGCCCTCTACCTACCTGAATACCTCATTGTGACATATCGGACCGAAGTCTGGGACAATCTCTCACCATGTGGCTAGTATCTCCACACTCAAAGCACCCTCTCTGGTGACGAGGCGGTGGGGATTATGCAGTGCAGGTACTCCGAGACCCCTGAACACCTGAATCACCATGCATAGTTTGAAGCGTGAACTGAACTGGCTGGCCCGCAAAACCTCTACCATGACGCACCCTACCTCCAAAATAAGGACCAGCATATCTCACCGGTCTACGAGGCCTCCTCGCCTCCTCAAACTCTCTCTCCTGATCTCGTCTGCTCTCTCTCTCTCTCATGACCCTGCCTGCCCTCTCTCTCTCTAGCATGCATACCCTCTATCCTCCTTGCAATGCTCACCACCTGCTGATACGGAATATCCATCTCCAACACACGGGCCATACTGGACCTGATGCTAGGAATAAGCCCCTAAATAAACCGACGAACCTTTTCGCGATCAGTAGAAACCAAGGCTGAGGCATGTCTAGCCAAGCTGATGTACCAGACAGCATACTCCGAGACAGCCATAGCACCATGATGCAAATGCTAAAACTCCGCGTGCCATGCATCCCAGAGGCTCTGAGGAACATACTCTCGCAGAAACATATCTGAAAACTGGGTCCAAGACAGTGAAGCTGCCTCGTCTGGGTTGTCTAACTCATAGGTGCACCACCAGTAATAGGCGGCTCCTCGAAGTTGGAAAGTAATGAAAGAAACCCCGCTCGATCCGGAGATACCCATAGTACAGAGAATGCGATAACACTCATCAAGGAATTCCAAGGCATCTTTCGATGCTACACCACTAAACTCAGGAGGCTTATACCTTTTAAACCTCTCAAGCCTCATCTGCTCCTACTCGGGAGCCGCTGTCATGCCCTCGGGCTGAACTGGTGCTGCAGACAGTGTAGGAATAATCTCAGGGACCTGCTCAACATGTGCTTGCTGCTCAGGAGTGCGGACGGCGGGAGTCTGTGCTCCTCCCCCGGCCTGGGGCGTAGCTGCAGTAAGCGAAAGCAATCCTGCCTGAGCCAAAATGGTGTACATACTTATGAACTGTGCCAAAGTCTCCTGAAAGGCTGGAGTAGCAGTAGCTGTAGACGTGTCAGATGCCTGGACTCCGGCTAGATCTGCTGGTGGTATCTCGGCGGCCGTTTGCGGAGGTGCTCTCGCTGCACCACACGTGCGTCCTCGAACTCTAGCCCAGCCCCGACCTTCGACGGCTGTAGCAAGGGGCGCGGGTGCTTGATCACCTCGGGTAGTACGTGTCCTCACCATCGGTGAGAGAGTGGAAGGCAGAGGTTTAGGATTGTAAATGCCAAAATCTCGCACGACAGGGAAACCAAATGAAGTGGAAATTTTCCTAACTGTTACATAGCCTCTCGCAGATAACTACAGATGTCTCTGTACCGATCCACGAGACTCTAATAAACCAGCTTGTGATATGTGACTCCTATGAACCTAGAGCTCTGATACCAACTTTTCACGACCCCAGTTCACCCTCCATGAATATGTCGTGATGGCACCTAGTCCCTATGACTAGGTAAGCCTAACAGTGCGGAAGATAAGCTAAATTTGCGGAAGAAAGTAATTAAATTGAACTAGTGAAATAAATCAGTATTTAAGGTGTCGCCTGGCACATACAGCAACAAGTCTCGAAGTAACAAATATTCCCAAAACCCGGAATCTCACAAATCACAAGCTAAGGGATACATAAGAGGCTCTGACTCAAGAATGTCTATATAGAGGAGAAATACTGAAAGAACTATACTTATTACAGAAAGCTGGAAAAGGGACTCCTCGGTCTGCGGACGTAGCAATATACCTCAAAGTCTCTACCGATATGCCTCCTTCCAAGGCTGACAGAAATGAATGGGAGTACCTATACATGCACAACAAAAGTGTGCAGAAGAGTATCATGAGCACACCACAGCGGTGCCCAGTAAGTACCAAGACTAACCTCGGTGAGGTAGTGACGAGGAACAGTCAAGGCACCTACCGGTGAAATAAACAGTATAATCATGGTAGATAAGGAAACTATATATAAATATGTAAAGTCTGCATGGATATTCAAAAATGCTACAGATAACAATAAAGGGAATGGGCAACAGTAAGCACAAGAATATAATAAATGATGATACAAAATGACAACAGAATCACAATCCAAATCCTAAGATCAAGACACAGCAAGGGCCGATAGTCAACAACTCATATCCCCCAATGATGTTCACATAAGGTCTTATTCAACTCTTACTACAATTTCACCAAGTCTCGGATGAATCATAACTCATGAAAGCCCAACATCTGAAATCTAACACCTGGCATCATATGCCCCATCAATCCCACGATCATGCTAACAACTAACTGGATAACTAGGGCCACTCTCAATATAAGAGATGGAACGGCAAGTACCCGGAATGCTTGCACACGGATAGAATCAACAAAAACATCAGCTCAGAACAAAATGATTTTAATAGGGGAACTTTCAGGATATCGTCCTGTAGTCCCAAACATAAATATATGTGCTAGGGATCTCTTGGTATCCCAAGGATCTCTTGGTATCCTCAGTATATGTACTAGGGATGTCTTGGTATCCTGAGGATCTCTTGGTATCCTCAATATATGTGATGGGGATCTCTTGGTATCCCGAGGATATCTTGGTATCCTCAATATAAGTGCCGGGGATCTCTTGGTATCCCGAGGATCTCTTGGTATCCTCAATATAAGTACTGGGGATCTCTTGGTATCCCGATGATCTCTTGGTATCCTAAATATATGTGCTGGGGATCTCTTGGTATCCCCAGGATCTCTTAGCATCCTCAATATATGTTCTAGGGATCTCTTGGTATCCCGCATTACAGCCCAATCAACATAAATGTACATGTGCACGGCATCACCCTTCGTGCATTATCACTCTTCCTCACCCAAATAATAGAACAACAACATCCCGTCAAGGGAGTCAACAATAGAAGACAATAATATCCCGGCAAGGGAATCCACAGTAGAAACAATAACATCCCGGCAAGGGAATCCACAAAAGAAATAATAACGTTCCGGCAGAGGAACCAACAATAGAAACAATAACGTCCCGGCAAGGGAACCAACAATACATAAGAAAGGTCATGGAAAATCAAGAAAACACGATAACCTCCCTAAATAACAAGACATAATAAGTGCGTAATAGCTACACCGGTAACCACAACAGTTGGACAAGTAATATATTTGCACGAAGTCACAGATGAACTTACAATCAAGGAGTATCCAAACAATAAGGAAGTTAACATGAATCAAATAATTTCAATTAAGGAAATGTCAACTAATCATAAGATATCTAACTTCTTTCCAATTAAGACCAATTAATTACATGAGATATAACGTTTATGATTTCCAAATAAAGGCGAGTAGTTAGGACAGATAATATGACTATAGAAGGGTAATTGTCTTCAGGTAAACACGTAAAAGTCAATTAGGCAACAAGAATAATTCAAGAAGAGCAAATAAATTCCAAGTAAGACATGTAGAGGTGAAACTAATAACAAAGAACTCAATCGTATCAATAACATCTTCATACTCGGTGATCACGAGGGTCTGAGAGCCTAAAAGGGATAATTTACCACAAATAAATCCGAGCATGCACTCGTCACCTCGCGTGCACGGAATACAATCAACAGAGAAGACTCAAATCCTAAGGGGAAGTCCCCCACACAAGGTTAGGCAAGATACTTGCCTCAAACAGGCTAAAATCAACTAGCAACCACGTTCTTGCCACGAGTTCTCGACTCCGAAAGGCCCAAATCTATTCAATTAAATCACACATTGTAATTAACATCTCAAGCAACTCATTCTATCATTTAATTCAAAGCTAAAAGCACGAAATTAGGTAAAATGACCAAAATTCCCCTCAGGACTTTCACATTTTCAGAAACCTCGTACTCTCACAAGTCTAACCATATAAAAATCTCCCAAATCGGAGGTCAAATGCCCACTCAAAACACAATAATTAAGTCTAAGAAGTTTCATCTTATTTTCCACAATTTTGACCTTGAATTCGAATTCTAATGGTGGATTTAACTAGATATTGATAGAAAACAACTAAATGAGGTTAAGGAAACATTACCCAGTGATCTCCTCTTCAAAATCCACCCAAAATCGCCTTCTCCCGAGCTAAATTTTGATTTCTCTAACTTTTGAAATAAACCCTCGGATTATTCTATTTCATACCAGTGATTTCCGCTTTTGCGGTCCAGGGACCGCTTCTGCGGCACCGCTTTTGCGGAAAACCAACTGTTTCTGCGGTTCTCTTAATTAGCCGACCAACCGCTTCTGCGGTCCACCCATCGCAGAAGCGAGTTCGCTTCTGTATAACTTACACCGCTTCTGCGGTTCCCAAGCCAACGTCCACTTTCCGCTTCTGCGGCTGCCAAGCCGCTTTTGCGGTGCCGCTTCTGTGGTTCCCAAGCCGCAGAAGCGAAAACACCTGAAGGCCTGCTGCAAATTTCCTTCTAACTTCAAAATTTACCCATTGAGCATCTGAAACACACCCGAGGCCTCCGGGACCTTAACCAATCACACACATAAGTCATATAACCTAGCACGGACTCGCTCGAAGTCCCAAATCACATAACACAACATCGAAATGACGAATCAAACCAAAAATCAAACTTATGAACTTCCAAGTCTTCAAATAACGAATCTCATGCCGAAACCTATAAATGCAACTCGGAATGACGCCAAATTTTGCAGACAAGTCCAAAATGACATAACGGAGCCGTTCCAACTCTCGGAATCGCATTCCGACCCTGATATCCCAAAAGTCAACTGTGGGTCAACTTCTTCATTTTCCAATTTCAATTTTCACCGAAATGCCTCAATTTACTCTACGGACCTCCAAATCTGAATTCGGACACGCGCCTAAGTCCAAAATCACCATACGAAGCTGTGGAGATCATCCACGACCCATTCCGGGATCGTTTACCTAAAATTCCAATTCCGATCAACTTTTCACCATTCTAACTTCCAAAACAAGGTTTCTTCTCTAAATTTGACTCTAAACCATCCGAAAGTCGAATTCCACCATGCACGCAAGTCGATACTCGTAGTCCGAAGTTGTTCCAGACCTTATGCTGCTGAAAGGAGCTTAATTTCTCAAAACGACCGGTCGGGTCGTTATAGGCGTATGTTATGCTAAAACTCTGGTAAGTAAACCCATACCTATATGAAAAAATTAAGATCAAATTAAGTTATAGACCTAGAATGCTAGGTAAGACAATAACCCTTCCTATTTGACACATACAAGACATGATTGTGACTATTTTTCTACCTATGTGACTAAAAGTGGCTAAAATACAAGATTTTGCTAAGACCCCGCGAAGCCAAGAACCTAAGATTCACTAGGAAGACCGGACCCTATGTGGGTTGCCTACGTATCACGCCCGAAAGACGAGAATCAGGTATGCGTAGTTCGGGCAGATTGGATACTGGCGAGAATTAAAAAAACAACTAATTTAGAGAAAATATATGTCTTTTTAAAAAAAAAATGATGAAACATGTAAACTCTTTTTGGATTTTTTCTTTTTCCTTTTTTTGATTGACTTTTTAAAAAATGATGGGAAAGTGCAGAATCTTTTTGGATTTTTCATTTTCATGTTTTTGGTTTTTTCTTGAAAAACTGTCAAAGAAAATTATAACTGGGCCCTACCTGCCTCATTTTTGTACTTCAACCTCTTTTCTTTCTCATTTACCCTCAAACCTCATTGGTCCGCCAAATGGCCTTTTTACCCTTGAAGAAATGCAACATCTAGCACATAGGATGCACCAAGATGGTCTGTTATTTTGGATACACCTGTCCTAGACTGACCCAACCCCTATGTTGAGTCCCCTAAGTCAAATGAACATGATGTAAACAAACGTTCCTACTAGGGATCTAGCAGGAGGTTGTGTTTTTCTAGGTCTAAATCTTGGGGTTGTGTTCTAGACCTGGCTTACCCGAGCGGACAACTGGGGCCGAAGAGGGGGCAACGTACCAGAAGCACTAAAGTCTACTCAGCCTTGTTGTTGGCCCAGCCTCATTCTTATTTGGTATAACTTCTACAGAAAAAGCGAGCAACGCGAACGTGTGCACCATTTTCAGAAGACTCAGCTGGGTGGCATAAGAAGACAGTTATATACAATTCAAACAATATTAAAGCAGTAAACAGATAGCATTTAGCACAAAAGGTACATAGAATATAGTAATATGAACAATAAATAAAGCCAAGTAAAAACCACAAAACAAGCTCGAATTATTGAATCCTGAACTAGAAGTTCTGGGTTCTTGTCCCCAGCAAAGTCGCCAGAGCTGTCACACCTCCTTTTTCCTACCCCCGGAAGGGTATAAGAGAGTTTTTTTTCCAATTTAAGTGATAATTGAGACGGGATTATTTATATTAAAATCAGATTCGCCACTTGATATAATTTATGGTGTCCCAAGTCACTGGTTTAAAATCCTGAATCGCGGAAGATGACCCTTATTTACGGTCTGCGAATACAGAAATTCGGGTAAGGAATTTTGTTAACCCGAGAGAAGGTGTTAGGTACTCCTGTGTTCTGTGGTTCTATCACGGTTGCTTTGATCATACCTGGCTTATTAAATTCTTTAGTTACTCATTTTAAAACCTATGTGCATTTGCCTCTTTCAATTAAGAAATTATCTTGAAACGGGTCACACGTACGTGTACCCATTTGTTTAGCACGTCAAAAATCATTTCATGCGAACGTGTCCACAATTAATAACGCTTTATTATTATTAAGAAAATTTGGCCGAAGTTGCACGAACGCATACTCCGGTTTTGTTTTTTAGAAATCGTAGTCATGTCATGTGAACGTGTCTACAACCGCGATAATATATTAAACGTGACTAAAGCAAACTACGAACATTTGTCATTTTTCTATCTAGGTTATGAAATTAATACGAGGGCCATTTATGAATGAATGGTGGATGACACACCTTGGGCTATATGAACTAAAATTAATTAACGGCCTATTAAAACAATTATTAAGGAAGTTGGACCGAAGTTGCGCGAACGCATTCAGTCCTAATCAACGTGCTGCATTCAGTCCTAGTAGCATGTTCTTTTTGGGGAATTAAGCCATATTGGGAGTCTTAGCTAAGGTCAAAGCAACCTCCCTTGAAGAGATCAGCAGAACTAATGTTAACACACTAAAAATGGTAGGCTAGTTTTATGCAAATAATGAACTGAGAATTTAAAGAAGAAGCATTTATTCATTTAAAATATATGCAAAGTAAAATAAACGGACCTCGATTTTTCAAAATCGACCAGCAAGACGGAATCCGAACCTCGAACAGTGAATCACGAACAACGACCTCGAATTAATCCGAATCACAAAAAAACTTCAAACTCAAATGAACTCCATGAATTTGAAACCAAAAATTGAAATCGAGGTCAAAGAGAAGAAGTAGAAACTCGGCAGAGATGTGCTAAGTCTGGTGTGTGCGGTGGTCGTCGGGTACTACTCTCGTCTTCTCAAAGTGAAAGAGACAATGGTATTTTGGGGTTCTGCGGCGAGTCTGTGTGTCCGATGTTAGGCTGCTGGTGGTTATTGTCGTTTGGTGTCAAGGTCGGGTAGAAATGGGATCGTCTGATGTTTCTAATGTTGAAGAAGTTGATACCACGCTAGGGGGTCTCCTCTATTTAGAATTGCGGCGGATTAGATTTTCTTAGGGATCTTAGGGTCTATTATTTTGTGTAAAGAAGAAGAAGCTGATGGTAAGCAACCTCCAATTCCAACCAAGAGGTTGTGAGTTCCAATCTCCCCAAGAGCAAGGTGGAAAGTTCTTGGAGAGAAGTATGCCGAGGGTCTATTTGGAAACAACCTCTCTACCCCAGGGTAGGGGTAAGGTATGTGTATACACTACCCTCCCCAAACCCCACTAAGTGGGATTATACTGGGTTGTTGTTGTTGTTGTAAGAAAAAGGGTCTCGTTTGTGATTTGCGGCTGACTTCATGAAGAAGCAACAACAACTTCTCGTTCTTTATAAGAATAAAGAGCTCCACGTTCTTTTGTAGGTCTTGTTTTTACAATCCGAACAAAACGGCGCTCAGCTTTTCTTGTTAGATGCTTTTCAGATTTTTAGGCGTGGGTCTAGGATCTAGAGTCTTGTTTGTTTTATAAGGGTCTTTTAGGTTAGGGATATGGACTTGGTAATTATGGGCTACATCAAAAAATTAGGCCTAAAAATGGTTGCTCGAGCCCAAGTTTTATTCTTTCTCGTGAATAAGACTAAAAGACTACCTTATTTACATAATTAATCTTACTTAAATAAAATAACTATTAAAATAAGACTAATCGTTAAAACAAACTTTTTTTTTTAATGTTTTCAAATATCATATTAAAATAAAAATAAGGTATTATTTTTTTTAGTTTTACGAAAGGTATATAAACTAAAAGCAACTAAAAGCAGAAATATTTTTGTAATTTTTATTTTTTGATAAAATAAAGAAAAAGAGTCGAAACTAATTGAAATATTGATATTAGGCCTAAACTAAACATTTACATGCTAAAATATGAAAAATATTGGGAGGAGGGGGAAGGGGTTAAAATCACATGTCTACACTTTACACTCTTCCTCACCCAAACAATAGAAACAATAACATCCCGACAAGGGAATCAACAATAGAAACAATAACATCCCGGCAAGAGAATCAACTATAATCAATCTCGTTTCAACAGTTAACTTCACAAAATAAGTCTCGACTTGAGTCAATACTCAACAATGGTCAATTACCAGAAAAATATCATAAGTCTTGTTCAATATGGATAATCATCAATTTAAGCATGACCAGTACATAATAAGAGTTACAACAGTCACAATATAAGACTCACTTGCATGCTCGAGACCAACGTATAGATACTTGTTACCACACCTATACGTCATAATCAACACTAACACATAGAATATAAGACAACAATACCTAGTCCCTCAAGCTAAGGTTAGACCAAACATTTACCTCGATTCCACGGCCAAAAGTCAAGCCTCAATTACCCATTTTCCTTTGATTTCCACTTCCAAATCACCCGAATATATGCATAATTAACTAATTAACATCAATTAACACTAAATAAATCAAATCTAATGCATGAATATAGATTTTACAATGTTTTTGCCAAAAACTCAAAAACTGACCCCGGGCCCGCTTGGTCAAAACTCGAAGTTCGAACCAAAACACGACTACCCATTCACCCACGAACCCAAATATGCAATTGGTTTTGAAATCCGACCTCAATTTGAGGTCCGAATCCCCAAATTTCGAAATTCCTAAATTCTACCCAAGAACACCCAATTTCCCATAAAAACCCTAGATTTTGAGATGAAATCATGTAAAAGGATGGAATAGATTGAAGAAAATGAGTTAGAAATCGTTTACCTATGATTTGGGGAAGAACTCTCCTTTGGAAAATCGCCTATGGGAGCTTAGGGTTTGAAAATTTGAGAAATGAGTTCAAAATCCCGTCCAAGTGATGTTTTGATCAGTTGCAGATGTCGCATTTACGATAGGAGTTTCGCAATTGCGAAGCTCGCAAATGCGAGACAGGCTTTGCAAATGCGAACCTGCTGCATGTCTGCTTCTGTTGCAATTGTGATCAATTGGTCGCAATTGCAAAGGTTGACCCTCCCTGCTAACTTTACAAATACGAAGGAATGTTCGCAAATGTCAACCATGCTGGCCCAGGGCTTCTTCGCAATTACGATAAAGCCCTTGCAATTGCCAAACCTGTGAAGCTCGCAATTGCGAAGTCTGACCTCGCAATTGCGAGATCAGAGCCTGCAACAAAATACCAGCTGCAACAGAAATTTTTCTTAGTCCAAACTCACTCTGTGGCCTATCCAAAACTCACCCAAGTTATCGGGACTTCAACCCAAACATGCACACAAGTCTAAAAACATCATACAGACTTGCTCGTGAGATCAAATCGCTAATATAACACCTAAAACTACGGATTTAGCATCAAAATCAATGAAATTCTCAAGAACATTTAAAGTTTCCATTTTCACAACCGTGGGTCCGAATCACGTCATATAAACTCCGTTTCTCACCAAATTTCACATACACGACTTAAATACCATATCAATCCTGTACCGGGCTTTAGAACCAAAATATGGGCCTGATACAAATGACATCACACACTATTCCTTTTCTAAAAATCCTTATATTTTCCAGAAAATAAGTTTCTTCAAGAATTCATTTCTCAGGCTAGGGACCTTGGAATTCGATTCCGGGCATATGCCCAAGTCCCATATTTTACTACAGATCCTACGGGACCGTCAAATCATGGGTTCGTGTCCGTTTACCAAAAATATTAAACGAAGTAAACTTTAATTAGTTTAAAAGGAAAAATTCAATATTTTTCTTAGATTTCACACAAAGGCTTTCCAGAAATGCACCCGGACTGCACAGGTCGAGGAGAAGGAAAATGAGGTTTTCAAGGCCTCAAAACCCGGATTAGGATTCTAAAACAAAAGATGACCCATTAGTTCATTACATTCTCCACCTCTAAAACAACCGTTCATCCTCAAACAAACATAGAAAAATACCTGAGTCGGAGAAAAGATGGGATATCGGCTCTGCATATCAGACTTGGACTCCCAGGTAGCTGCCTTAACAGGCTGACCTCTCCACTACACACGAACCAACAAATAACTCTTCGATCTCAACTAACGAACATGCCGGTCTCAAATGGCCACCGACTCCTCCTCGTAGGTCAAATCCTTGTTCTGGACAGTGCTGAAGTCCAACACGTAGGAAGGATCGATGTGATACTTCCGAAGCATGGACATATGAAACACTGGATGCACCGTTGATAATCCTGGTGGCAACGCAAGTCTGTAAGCCACCTCTCCCATTTGATCAAGGATCTTAAAAGAGTCAGTGACCTAGGGCTTAGCTTGCCCTTCTTCCCAAATCTCATCACGCCCTTAATGGGCGACACCCGAAGCAATACTCGCTCTCCGACCATGAATGCCACATCACGAACCTTACAGTCAGCATAACTATTTTGCTTGGACTAAGCTATACGAAGCCTATCCTGAATAATCTTTACCTTATCCAAGGCATCCTGAACTAAATCTATACCCAACAACCGAGCCTCTCCCAGCTCAAACCATCCAACTAGCGACCGACACCGTCTACCATATAATGCCTCATAGGGTGCCATCTGGATGCTCGACTGATAACTGTTATTGTAAGCAAACTCCGCTAATGGCAAGAACTGATCCCACGAACCACCAAAGTCAATAACACATGCTCGGAGCATATCCTCCAAAATCTGAATAGTACGCTCGGACTGCCCGTTTGTTTGAGGATAAATATTGTCCTCAACTCGACCCACGTACCCAACTCACACTGTACTGCCCTCCAGATATGCAAGGTAAATTGCGTACCTCGATCAGAAATGACAGAAATGGGCACACCATGAAGAAGAATGATCTCCCGGATATAGATCTCAGCTAACCGCTCTGAAGAATAAGAAACTGCCACAGGAATGAAATTTGCCAACTTAGTCATCCAATACACAATAACCCATACTGCATCAAACTTCCTCTGGGTCCGTGGGAGTCCAATAACGAAGTCCATAGAGATACGCTCCCACTTCCACTCAAGAATCTCGATCTCCTGAAGCAAACCACCGGGTCTCTTATGTTCGTACTTTAGCTGTTGACAATTCAAACACCGAACTACGTATGTAATAATATCTTTCTTCATTCTCCTCCACCAATAATGTTGTATCAAGTCCTGATACATCTTGGTGGCGCCCGAATGAATAGAATATCGGGAACTATGGGCCTCCTACAGAATCAACTCACGGTGTCCATCCATATTAGGCACACAAACTCGACCATATATCCTCAAAACTCCGTCATCTCCAACGGTAACCTGCTTGGCACCTCCGTGCCGCACTGTGTCTCTAAGGACAAGCAAATAAGGATCATCATACTGTCGATCTCTGATACGATCAAATAAGAAGACCGAGCAATTGTGCAAGCTAGAACACGGCTGGGCTCAGAAACATCTAACCTTACGAACTGATTGGCTAAAGTCTGAACATCTAAAGCAAGCGGTCTCTCACCGACTGAAATATACGCAAGGATGCCCATATTGGCTGACTTCCTACTCAAAGCATCGGCCACTACATTGGCCTTCCCATGATGATATAGGATGGTGATATCATAGTCTTTCAATAGCTCCAACCACTTCCTCTGCCTCAAATTTAGCTCCTTCTGCTTGAACAAGTATTGCAAACTCTTGTGATCCATGAACACCTCACATGACATGCCATATAAATAATGCCTCCAAATCTTCAGCGCGTGAACAGTGGCTGCTAGCTCCAAATCATGAACTGGATAATTCTTCTCGTGGATCTTCAACTGTCGTGCAACATATGCAATAACCTTGCCATTCTGCATCAACACTGCACCAAGTCCAATATGAGATGCATCATAATATACTATATATGGCCCTGAACCTGTGCGCAATACCAACACCGGCGCCGTAGTCAAAACTGTCTTGAGCTTTTGAAAGCTTGCCTTACACTCGTCCGACCACCTGAACGAGGCACCCTTCTAGGTCAACCTAGTCATCGGGGCTGCTATAGATGAACCCCCCTCCCCCCCAAAAACTGACGGTAATAACTCACCAAACCCAAGAAACTCCGGATCTCTGTAGCTGATGTGGGTTTAGGCCAGTCCTTGACTGCCTTAATCTTCTTAGGATCTACCTGAATTCCCTCTACTGATACAACATGACCCAAGAATGCAACTAAAATCAACAAAAAATCATATTTCAAAAAGCTGTCTCTCAGAGTCTGGAGAACGACTCGAAGATGCTGCTCATGTTCCTCTCGGCTGCGGGAGTAGATCAAGATATCATCAATGAAAACAATCACAAAGGAATCCAGATAGGTCTTGAACACTCGGTTCATCAAATCCATAAAAGTTGTTGGGTCATTTGTCAACCCAAATTACATTACTAGAAACTCATAATGCCCGTATCGAGTGCGAAAAGCTGTCTTAGGGACATCAGATGCCCTAATCCTCAATTGATTGTAGCCAGATCTCAAATCAATCTTTGAAAACACTTTAGCACCCTGAAGCTGATCAAATAAATCACCAATCTATAGCAATTGGTACTTGTTCTTGATGGTGACTTTGTTCAACTGCCGATAGTCTATGCACATCCTTATCGATGCATCTTTCTTCCTAACAAACAATACCGGCGCATTCTAGGGCGAGACACTAGGTCTAATAAAGCCCTTATCAAGCAAATCTTGCAATTGTTCCTTAAATTCTTTCAACTCTGGTGGGGCCATGTGGTATGTCGGAATGGAAATGGGCTGAGTTCCCCGAGCCACTTCGATGCAAAAGTCAATATCCCTGTCGGGTGGCATCTCCGGAAGGTCTGCAGGAAATACCTCTGGAAACTCACGAACAACTGGTACGGAATCCATGGAAGGAACCTCTGCACTGGAATCGCGAACATAAGCCAAACACCCCTTCTCGACCATATGCCAAGCCTTTATATAATAAATGACCCTACCAATAGAATGACAAGGAGTCCCTCTCCACTCCAATCGAGGAAACCCCGGCAAGGTTAAGGTCAGGGTCTTGGTGTGACAGTCCAATATGGCATGATAAGGTGACAACCAATCCATCCCCAAGATGATATCAAAATCGACCATATCCAGAAGTAGGAGGTCTACACGGGTCTTAAGACCCCCAATAATAACCACACACGAGCAATAGACATGATCTACAACAATAGAATTACCCACCGATGTGGACACATACCGGAGCACTTAAAGAATCATGAGGCACAACCAAATATGTAGCAAAATAAGATGGCACATAGGAGTATGCAGACCTTGGATCAAATAGAATTGAAGCATCTTTACTGCAAACTGAAACCGTACCTGTGAAACGGCATCGGATGCCTCAGCCTCAAGCCTGGCTAGGAAAGCATAACATCGGGGCTCGGCCCCATGATAACTAGGGATTTTGACACATTTCATGCTCCTTCTTGCTTACGCTTTGATTATAAATTCTTACAAAATAGTCCCAAAAGGCTCATAAGTTGTGCTTGATTGCAGGTTTGATCAACAAAGTGACGAGATGTCAAAGATCGACTCAAAAAGAGTAAAATCTACACAAGTACCAAACACAAGACAAACTCAGGAAAACAAACCTAGTACGGCCGCACTACACTTTTTGCGGGCCGCACTAGGGAGATTCAGAGAACTGGCAAATTAGGTATTAAGGCAGTGCGACCGTAGAAGATATTGCGCAGTTTGCACTGAAGCCACCACGGCTGCACTACCATTCTGTGCGGTCCACAGAAGCAATGTTTAGAGAGATGTCAAGTGCTAGTGTTCAAGCTTGTGCGGTCCGCAGTCCATTCTGCATGGACCGCATTAGAAGCGTCCGCGGCTGCGCTCCATTCTGTGCGGACGGAGCCTGAGTTTAGAGAGTTGAAATTGCAGAGTCAAGAGCCTAGTGCGACCGCACACCATTTTGTGCGGTCCGCACTGACCCTATAGGGGCAATTTTGTCTAGTTTTTCTATCTTAGTATAAATAGAACCTTTTTTTAATTTTTAGGGTATCAGATATTATCAGACTTCAGCTGCGCTCGTGCGAAGACCTTTTGTAGCCATTCTGGGCATTTCTACGTAGTTTTAACCATTGAATCTTTGTATTTACTTTAGTAATTAATTAATATGTCGTTATCTTCATCTATTTCTCTAACTTTATCTTCAAGCATGAGTAGCTAGATCCATTAGCTAGGGTTGTGGCTCAACCCTAGTGTGGGTAATTGAAGGGTGTTGTGATTTAAGGTTAGATTGACTATGGGTGTTTGTTATTTGTGTCAATTTTATGATTTAATTTATGAATTGGTGGTTGCAAATACTAGTTTTTGCTAAGTTGACTTGGGCTCTTCTTGAGAAAGAGAGCCTAAGTCTCTAAAATTAACTCAACAGGGAATTGGGATGGACTCAAGAGAATTGATAGTCCCAATTAAAGGGTTAAACCTTGAGAGAGTAATTACCCGATTTGAACTCTAGTTGCTTGAGCAAATTTGCCTACCCAATTGGTCTTGAGAAAGTCAATTGGGTAAAACCACTCTTTCTACCGAGAGGTGCAGAGTGAGTAGTATCGATCAACGGTTATAACATATTTCCTCAATCATGTCAATCGTGCCTTAGATGAAATTACCCGTCAATTAGCCACCTAGGTGAAGGTCACTACCCTAGTGCCTTTTAATCCATTGGATACAACTTTTAGCAATTCTTTCTTAGTTCAATTTAGCTGCAATTATAATTTGTAGTTTGATCATAGTAGAACATAAAGAAAAAACAAAAATGAATAGAGGTGATATTTGTAACAAATACGCAATTCTAACCTAAATAGATACTTGACTCCATTCCTAGTTCCTTGAGGAAATTGATCCCGACCCACAAATTGGGTAAAAGCTATTGCAACCCTCTCTCGCTACTTTTTAGTGGTGCGGAGTAGGCTGCGATCACTTTTTGGCATCGTTGTCGGGGAGCTAACGATTTTGTCTATCTATTTAGCTAGTTTTGTGTATTGTTCTTCTTTCCTTCTTTATTACTAAATTGTGTGTGTGAATACTTCAAGTACCAAATGGCTTTAAATGCTAATGACCCTCTTGGAAACGTGATTACGGGGGAGGAGGTTGATGATATTGGAGAGGATGAGTTGCCACCTGAACCAAGACGAGGCCGCTAGGCCAATGCTAATGAAAATGTTCCAAACCCTCCTCCGCCACCTCCAAGAGTGTCTCTCAGAGTATTACCGAACCAAGGCTATGCAATTGCTATTGTCCCATCCCGAATTCGGGCGGGCAACTTTCAGATAACCAACGTGATGTTGACCTTACTTAAGCAGTATGAGTATTTCACAGGCACTGCGGATCAAAATGTACACAAACATCTCAAGGGGTTCGTTGATAGATGTTGGGGGAGCAAGCAGACAAATGTGTCCGAAGATGCTCTTAGGTTGAGACTTTTCCCATTTTCACTTCGGGGGAAGGCACTCAATTGGCTCGAGAGGCTCCCCAATCATTCTATCACAACATGGGATGAGTTCGCGGATAAGTTTATTGTAAAATTCTTCTCATCCGAGCATATGGCGGCACTTCGAGATGAGATATTGGCCTTCAAGCAAGAGACAACGGAACCTTTGCATGAAATTTGGGAGAGGTATAGGACGATGGTGAAAGAATGTCCCAATAACGACATGACCGAGGCCATGATTCAACAAACCTTCTACCGAGGCATAAATACTACTAATCAATGCATAGTGAACCAGTTGGCCGGAGGCAATTTTATGAAACTATCATATGACGAGGCATTTGATATACTTGATGAAATGGTAGACATTTCTTCCGCATGGCAAAGTAGGGCAAATGTACCTCAAGGTGACCCTACGGTTATTCATTTACACAAGGAATTGCAGGACCATGGTCAAGATATTATTGAGCTTACTATTAATATGAACCAATTGGCGAAGGCGCAGTTGTAACAAGTTCAAAACCCTCGCGAAGTCAATGCCACGGAAGGTGTGAATATGCTTGTCAATAAGAGGAGGCAAAGAGGGCAACAATCTCAAAGGAATTCTGAACAATATGATAATGACTGTGGTGGCTTTCAAAATGACTGTTATGATGAGCAAAGTGAGGAGGTAAAATAGGTCAACAACTATCAAGGCAATAGAGGCGATTCTTCAAACAAACAATGGTGACCCAAGGAAATTTGGGCATCAACAACAAGGTGGTGGTAATTGGAACAACAATAACCAAAACGGTAATTGGGGGAACAACAATCCGGGAAACTAAGGGAATTGGAATGGGAATAACAACAATTGGAACAACAATGGTCAAGGAGGGTGGAACAAGAATGGAAACCAAGGCAACCAGGGGGAAGGCTCTCAAAAGCACCCAATGTACCAACAACCGAACAATCCGCCTCTATTTCAATCTCAAGGGTCTAGTTCTTCGGGCAAAGATATGGGAAGAATTGAAATATTGTTCGAACAAATGATAAAGAAGAATGCGGATTCAGATGCTCAATTGGCCTCCCACAATACCTCTATCTGAAACTTGGAGGTGCAATTAGGCCAAATTTCTCAATCTTTGAACACTCGCCCAAATGGTGTTCTACCAAGTGATACGGTAGTAAACCCGAAGGGTGGAAACAATCATGTGATGGAGGTTATAACAAGAAGTGGGAGAGGCGGTGATGTGAATGCCTCGAAAGAAAAGCAAGTTGTGGATGATGATGTTGGGTTTTCAAGAAGATGTGGGTTCTCTGATAGTTGAAGATGTGGTTGATGACAATTTGAACAATTAGGTGAGGATTGACATTAATGAGGCCGAGGTGGACACTCAAGATGCCGTAAACCTATCTAGGGAACATGTGATTGACATGTCCGAGACGGCGGTGCCCAAAGCCAAGGCACATTTGCCTAGGCCACCTCTGCCTTATCCTCAAAGGCTAGCAAAGCAAAGAAATGATAATCATTTCAAAAAGTTCATTGACATGATGAAAAGCCTTCTATCAACGTGCCTTTGGTGGAGGCACTTGAGCAAATGCCGGGATATGCCAAGTTTATGAAGAATTTGGTGACAAAGAAGCGGTCGATGGATTGTGAGACAGTAAAGATGACTCGCCAAGTCAGTGCTATCGTACATTCAATGGACCCGAAACATGAAGACCCCAGAACTTTTACTATCCCTTGCACTATTGGAAGTGCGAATTTTGCCAAGGCCCTTTGTGATTTGGGGGCTGGCATAAATTTGATGCCTTATTCGGTATTCAAGACTTTGGGAATTAGGCAACCTAGGCAGACCTCAATAAGACTTCAAATGGCGGATCGATTGATGAAGCGACCTTTGGGCATAATTGATGATGTGCTTGTCCGGGTGGACAAGTTTATATTACCGGTCGATTTTGTCATTTTTTATTATGAGGTGGACTATGAAGTCCCCATCATTCTAGGAAGACCTTTCCTTGCAACGGGGAAGGCATTGGTTGATGTTGAAGCAGGTGAACTAACGTTCTGAGAGGGGGATAAAAATGTTGTCTTCCATGTTTGAAAATCCATGAAGCAACCCAATAGCACTGAGGTGTGCTCATTTGTGGACATTGTCACAACTGTGATCGTGGATGACACAAGTTCTATGATTAATGTGGAGGATACCCTTGAGGCCGTACTTCTAAATCTTGATGTCAATTAGGATGCTAGTAGAGTGGAGTGCGTTAATGCTTTACATGGTATGGGTTCGTATTCTTACGAGCCTAGGAAGATCTTAAAAACCAAAAAACTCCACCAACAAAGCCATCTATTGAGGAGCCACCGGTATTGGAGTTGAAACCACTTCCTCCACACTTCAGGTATGAGTTCTCGGGCTCAAATTCTACTTTACCAGTTATTCTTTCTTCTTGCCTTACTAACCTTCAGGTTGACGCCACATTGGCGGTGCTTCAAAAGTGGAAAAAGCCGATTGGATAGACTTTGACTGACATTCGAGGAATAAGCCCCATATTCTGTATGCACAAAATTATCTTGGAGGATGATGCAAATACTTCCTTGGAGCATCAAAGAAGATTAAATTAGGCAATGCAAGAAGTGGTGAAAAAAGAGGTCATCATGTGGTTAGACACCGGGGTGGTCTACCCCATTTCTGACAGCTCCTGGACTTCTCCGGTACAATATGTACCGAAGAAGGGTGGCATGACCGTGGTGATGAATTCCCAAAATGAATTGATTCCTACAATAATAGTCACAAGTTGGCAGGTTCGCATGGACTACAGAAAATTGAACAAAGTGACCCGCAAGGATCACTTCCCTTTGTCATTCCTTGATAAGATGTTAGACCGACTTGCCGGGCGTGCTTTTTATTACTTCTTGGATGGGTACTCAGGCTATAACCAAATATTGATTGCTCCGGAAGACCAAGAAAAGACCATTTTTACTTGTCCATATGGCACCTTTGCTTTCTCTCGGATGCTGTTCGGGTTGTGCAGTGCTCCGATGACATTCCAATGATGCATGATGGCTATTTTCACCGATATGTTGGAAGATATGTTGGAGCTCTTTATGGATGATTTTAGTGTGGTTGGTGATTCATTTGAAGAGTGTTTGGGTAATTTGGATAGAGTCTTGGCCCGATGTGAAGACACAAATCTCGTTCTTAATTGGGAAAAATGTCATTTCATAGTTGAAGAGGGCATAGTGTTATGCCACAAAATTTATAAACATGGGATTGAAGTTGGCAAAGCCAAGATTGATGTGATTTCAAGGCTTCCTCCCCCCACTTCCGTCAAAGGGGTGAGGAGTTTTCTTGGGCACGTGGAGTTTTACCGGAGGTTTATAAAGGGTTTCTCGAAGGTGGTAAACCCCTTGTGCAAGCTACTTGAAAAAGATGCCAAGTTTGTGTTCGATGAGGGATGTGTGCAAGCATTTGAGCTTCTCAAGCTTAAGTTGACCACTACCCCTATCATTACCGCATGATGTTGGAGCTTACCCTTCGAGCTCATGTGTGACGCAAGTGACATTGCGGTTGGGGCTATTTTGGGTCAAAAGGTTAACAAAATGTTTCACCCGGTGTACTACGCAAGCAAGACCATCAATGAGGCTGAAAGGAACTACACGGTTACCGAGAAAGAATTGTTGGCCAGAGTTTTTGCAATGGAAAAGTTTCGATCGTATCTTACGGGGTCTAAGGTCATAGTGCATACCGATCATGCTGCCTTTAGGTACTTGATGACAAATAAATACTCAAAAGCAAGGTTGATGAGATGGGTGCTACTATTCCCAGAATTTTATCTAGAAATTATGGACCAGAAAGGTAGTGAGAACCAAATGGAGGACCACTTGTCCCGTTTGGAAGACGATGGGAGGCCTTGTGATGGCCTAGAGATCAATGATTCATTTCCAGACGAACAACCCCTTGCGGTGTCAATGCATGATATGCCATGGTTCTCCGATGTTGCTAACTACCTTGTGACCGGAGTAGTCCCGTATGAGCTCTCTTCTAACCAAAGGAAGAAGCTCAAGCGAGATAGTTTGGATTTCTATTAGAATGAGCCATATTTGTTCAAGATTTGCACGGATGGTGTGATTCGTAGATGTGTCCCGGAGGAATAACGATTGAGTATCCTAGAGGCTTGCCATTCCTCACCCTATGGTGGCCATCACTGTGGGGTGAGGACCGCCTTGAAAGTTCTTAGTTGTGGTTTTTATTGGCCAACCTTGTTCAAAGATGGGGGTGATTTTGTGAAGAGGTGTCATGAGTGCCAAAGTGCGGGTTGAATTTCAAAAAGGGATGAGATACCTCTTAATACTATTCTTGAAGTGGATATCTTTGATGTTTACGGCATCGACTTCATGGGTCCATTTTTTAGCTCTTGTGGGAATATTTACATTCTTGTAGCGGTTGATTATGTCTCAAAGTGGGTTGAACCTGTGGCTTTGCCTAACAATGAAGCCTGGAGTGTTGTCGCATTTCTTAAAAAGAGCATTTTCACAAGGTTTGGTACACCTCGGGCAATTATTAGTGATGGAGGATCGTATATTTGTAATACAACTTTTGATGCCTTGCTTTCCAAGTATGGTGTCAACCACAAGGTGTCTACGCCCTATCATCCTCAAGCAAGTGGCTAGGTTGAAGTGTCTAACAGGGAGATCAAGAGCATTTTGACCAAAATTATCAATGCCAATAGGACCGATTGGTCTAAAAAGTTAGATGATGCTCTACGAGCTTACCGAACCACTTACAAGATCCCAATTGGTATGACGTCGTACCGGTTGGTGTTTGGGAAAGCATGTCATCTACTAGTGGAGTTGGAGCATAAGGCCGTGTGGGTCTTGAAGAAGTTGAATCTTGATTGGGATATAGCTGCCAATCTTCGGGTGGAGCAACTCAATGAACTTGATGAGTTTAGATTCCATGACTACTCCAATTCGTCCTTGTATAAGGACAAGATGAAGTAACTTCATGACAAATATGCTTATGGAAAGGAGTTTAAGGTTGGTGATTTGGCTCTCTTGTTCAATTCCCGGTTATGTCTGTTTTTGGGAAAGCTCAAATCAAAATGGAGTGGCCCGTTTGAAGTTGTGTTTGTGAACCCGTTTGGCGCTCTTGATCTAAAGAACAAAAATGGTGAAGTTTTCAGAGTTAATGGGCACCGGGTAAAACATTATCTTGGAAAGTTCGATGATAGCCATGTGGTGGCGCTTCTTCATATCAAGTGATGTGGTGGTAACATGCGTCATGCCGCGATGTTAAATCATGTGCTTCTTGGGAGGCAACCCATTTGTTTTTCTTCTTATTTTCTTAGATTTTCTTTGTAGTATAGGATTGATTTTTCGGCTAACTGGTTGTGAGATGCTGCAGGGATTGTGTTGATGCAGTTCAAGACATAATGAATAAAATTTTCAGTCTTAGAAGTTGCCAGTGCGGCCACACTATAGTTTGTGCGGTCTGCACTGGTGTGAGCCAAAGTGAGGCCTCTCTTAATTTTGCCATCGCGGCCACATTACATTTTGTGCGGTCCGCAAGGGAGCTCTGTGGTCGCGGTTCCTTTTGTGTGCTCCGCAGAAGCTTGCTTTCTCAGGTTTGAACAAAATAGCCCAATGCGGGCCGCGGTCCATTTTGTGCGGTCCGCACTGGTAGGTGAGAATGGGCCCCAGGGGTATAAATAGACCCCAAGGACCCCCTTTTACCCTTTTTTCGCAAAATTGAACCTCAGAGCTACTATTTACTGTTCATCCCTTGCATCTTGATCATAATTCTTGCTTGACATTGATTAGTTGCACTTCATCTCACATTCTGGTAACATTTCACTCAATTCTTATTTGTTTAATTTTGTAATTTTGTTTTCTTTTCATTTCTTCTTAGCTTATACTTCTTTTTCTTCCCGTAATTAGTTCAATTTTTAGGATAAATTAGTTTAAATGTTCATTCCTGTGAACTTAGTAGTTTAATGGACTGGGTAATTGATTAGGGCCTCTAATTAGGTGGAAATCTGACCTTAAAAGCAAAATCTCAAGCCTTAACTTAGTGCCACTTCTGGGCACCCAGTGCGGACCATGGTCAATTCTGTGAGGTCCGCGGTGCCCTAGTGCAGTCCGCAGTACCACTTTGTGCGGACCGCATTGATGATCTTGTGTCAAGGTAACCCTTGCCCAGTGCGGCCGCACTATATTTTGTGCGGTCCATATTGGCCCAGTGCGGCCGCGGTACCATTTTTGTGAGGGTCGCACTGGCCAGATTCAGAGGATGGGAATTCTGAACCCCACCGCTGTGCGGACCGCAGTCATTTTTGTGCGGTTCGCACTGGTCCCTGTGCGGCCGCACTCCATTTTGTGCGGTCCGCAATGGGCTATTTCTGCAACTGTCTGCAATTCTATTGGCTTGTTCTGCAACTCATTTTGTAATGTTGTTTTCAACTAATACATTGAGACTAAAAAGTTTAATTGATTTTGCCTTCAAAACATGGTTAAACAACGTGACAAGGGATCAAAACAACCCGGCAGAGGTGAGTTCTCCCGGGGGCAAGGGTAAGAAGATGATTCGACTCATTCCCCAAGTGAGAGAAAACATAAAAAAATGGGAAAGGAAATTAAAGCTGCTGATAGAGCTTGTGACCAGTCGGGGAGTGAGTATGTGCCCTCCCAGGATATCTCCTCTAACTCCGTGCCCGAATATGTCCCTGACTGGCCTGGGAAAATGAGATTTACAGATGATACTCCTCCATCATCACCCACTGCCAAAGTTCAAGAGCATGTTTCTACTGAGTCGTCTGAGGGCTCAGCAGCCGGTAGCGGGGAATACTCCACTTCCCCAACAACTTCATTATCCGAGGAGGGTTCAGACGGAGGTAAGCAGGAGGTGTAATGGGATGAGGAGGTAGCTGAGGGTGGTGAGACTCAAGTGGGAGGCATTGCCCGAACTAGAAAACCCAAAGTTTGGGAGGATAGGTTCGTGAGCCAGGTTGCATTCCATAAATTTAGGGAGTGGTGGCTGGTGCGAAAATTGATTCTGGAGAGGATCTTTATAGACAGAGACCTTCTACCCCACAACCCCAACGTGCATAGACAATTCAGGACTCAAGTGGGTTAGGAACACTTCTTAGATACTTGTGTGGACGCCAAGGAACACTTGGTCAAAGAGTTCTATTGTAATGTAGCCTACATCTTAAAGGGCTCCAAAGTGACCAAGGTTCGGAACCTCAAGGTGTTGTTTGACGGGAAGTCGTTCAACGAATATATGGGTTTCAATGAAGAAGATAAGTCTATTTATATGCAAAAGATGGAGATGGGCGAGGAGGTCCGTCCATGGTTAGCTCAGTACCTGGCAATCCCGGGTACCATTCCTGATTGGTTGACAGCTGGGGTCAAAATACTACGGAGGACCCTAAACTTTGAGGCGAGGGGTTGGGAGACATTTGTGTGCAGCCAGTTAGATCCTACTACCCATGACCAGACCCTTCCTTTCCACCGGGCTATTTTGGTTGCTTCCATCATGGTGGGGTACCCCATCAATGTAGGGAATGTGATGTCCTGAATCATTTCTACAGTGGGTGCCGAGCATGATCGGAACTATCCTTTACCCAATACCCTCACTATGTACTTCCGGGACTTGAAGATCGACAAGAGGCCATATGACATCAAGGTCAAGGCGACAGACCTGTTCTCCTGGTATAGCTTGAAGGGGAATGACAACCCCAAGGACAAGAACTACAAAGCCCCTGCTTCTGCCCCAACTGGCCAATCTGAAGAGCCAGTTGTGGTAGAGGTCCTTGCTGAGCCTACCTCCACTGTTGCTGACATGCCTTCCGGAACTTCCACATCTTTAGCCATTCCTCTTGGCCCTTCCACCTTAGCAGGCCCGGAGACCCCATCTACCCGGTCCCATCCCATCACTGCCCACCGGTTGAGCCAGGTCCTCATGAGTATAAATAACTGGATGCAAAATGCCTCATCCAAGTTTTCCATATTGACTACCAAAGTAGAGGCTCAATCGGCTCCTCCAGTCCCTCAGTTGCCCCAATCGATAGAGGATGCTTTGAAAGAAATACTTGAGAACCAGAAGAAAATCCTCACTACTCAGGAGACACTGACCAAGGCAGTTGACTCACACAGCAAAGCTCTCAAGAAGCTTGCTCGGGAGCACAAGAAGTTGCAGAAGACACAGGCCTCCAAGGAGTCCGTGAAGGAGTTGCGGGCAGATGTAGATAGACTGAAGGCGGGCCAGCTGCCTTTGGACATGTTACTTGATGATCCAGTCCCAGAAGCTTATCCACAGCTAGAGCAGACCCAGAGGCCTCCGAAGAGGAGGAAGGTCCCTAGAGCGGATGATGCCATCATCCAGTCGGCGGACCTACCAGAGGCTTCCTCTAGTCAGCCACAGGATATACTAGATCCATAGCCTGTCAAGGTCCAGGTCCAGGTCCCATTAGTAGCAGAGCAGACCACCGGGAACCAGTCTGAGGTTCCCAAGCACACAGAGGACCCAGGGACCACCCATGATCCTATGCAGACAGACAAGGCTTAGGGAGTCTTCTATATCCTTTTTCTATATTTTTGGTGCTTATTTAGACTAGTTGGCATTTGGGACAATGCCAACTTTTATTTGAGAGGGTGAGCCCTATGCTTTCTTGATTTTTCATTTGGTCTTTATATAATTTTATATTTAGTTACTTTTATCACATTTTTTTAATCTTTCCTTGGGTCTGTATATAAAGTTACATCATATTGTATATATTCATCCCCCGTTGTATATTCAAACTCCCTATTGTATATATTCATTCCATTTTCCATAATTGTTTTTTTCATTTTTAACTTCTTATTTACGTTTGTAGCTTTTTGTGTTGTTTTGGACGTTTTCAATAAGTCTTTGGTTTTCTTAATGCCACGGTTCTTTCCAAAGGTAGAATGTTGCGTGAAGCGGGTGGCTCTTCCCAATGATGGTTGGCATGACAACCTTCTTAAGGGTTTGAGTCCGTTTTTGTTTTTGTTTTTAGTAGTTTGTAGTTAAGGGTACCTCAAGCAAAGCTTCACTTGGGCCTAGCACATTTTCCTTTGATCCCATGGTCAAAGACAGAATGTTGTGTTTAGGATGGTGAAAGTCGTGACCTTGAGACTCTTGTGTTGACTGATAATCATCAAGTGGTTTTTCGGGACCATTGTGTGCTCAAATCGTATCTAAGGTTGTTGTGGCCCCCCGACTCTATGTCTTTAGCTATCTTTTAGCTTGGGTGGTGAGAAATTGAATTGCGAGTCCAAGTCCCGAGCCATTGGTCTAGAACTTGCCCTAAATGTTTGTTGAGGCGAAATCGTAAGTGAATTTCGTCTTGAGACTTTATTATAGGCTTTCTTTGATCCAAAGGATAGTTTGAACAAATTCCATGGCCTACCAATGATATGATCCCTAGTTTACCCTTTTGAGCCTTAGACCTTTTTCTTTCAAAAACCATGATACAAACCTATACCCGTTCTAAAAGATACCCTATCTTGGCACCCGATATTTTCTTGAGCACATGGAAAAAGTATAAGTTTGGGGGGAGAGACGAGAATGGCAAAAAAGTGGTAAAAGTCACAAAAGTGAAGAAAAGGAAAGCCAATGAAAAATAAAGAAAAGCAAAAGACAAAAAGAATGCTCAATGTGAAAAAGAATAAAAAGTGATTCAAGAAAAGCAAGGAATGAAAGGTGTGGAAAGTTGAAAAAGGAGAAACAGTGTGAATTGCATAAAAAATAGTGACAATGTGTCCCTCTAACCCCTTAGAAAGAAGTGAAATGACTCAAAGAGTCAAGTGAATTGTGCCAAATGAATCAAAAGAAGTGCTTAAGTGAAGATGGAACCCATTTGAACAAAAAATGTCCTACCCTGAACCAAAAGCCTTCACAAAGACTCCACAAAAGCCCTATATGATCTTGAGTTGAATGAAGCTTACATTAGTGGATACTCACATAAGGGGCAAGCATATGGTACTTAGAGACGAACTTGTGACCTTTTCCTTGAGAGATATAAGTGAATTTCCATTAACCTTGGTTTGTGTGCCAATATTCAAAAAGGTGAGGCTTGCTTAGGGAGGGTTGAGGATGTGTGAGTTTGGGTTCCACAATGACCAAAGTAATTGAGAGAGTTCTTTGATGTAATGAGTCAACTCTTGATGCTCTTGTGTCACACTTGATCCAGGGGTTTTCAAAGGTTAAAAATTGTTAATGATTCATTTGTATTGAGGGCAATTGTTAGTCCCAATTGATACTAGTGAGGTTACTTTAGAATAGCCGAAAATACTTGGATTTTTCCTTAAGGGGTGGGTCTTATTTTGTTTGCTTGAGGACAAGCAAAAGCTTAAGTTTGGGGGAGTTAATAACTAGGGATTTTGACGCGTTTCATGCTCCTTCTTGCTTATGATTTGATTATAAATTCTTACAAAATAGTCCAAAAAGGCTTATAAGTTGTACTTGATTGTAGGTTTGATAGACAAAGTGACGAGATGTCAAAGATCGGTTCAAAAGGAGTAAAACCTGCACAAGTACCAAAGACAAGACAAACTCAGGACAAACAGACCTAGTGCGGCCGCACTACACTTTGTGCGAGCCGCACTAGGGAGATTTAGAGAACTGGCAAATTGAGTATTAAGGAAGTATGGCCGCAGAAGATATTGCGCGGTCCACACTGAAGCCACTACGACCGCAATACCATTCTGTGCGGTCCGCAGAAGCAATGTTCAGAGAGATGTCAAGTGCCAGTGTTCAAGCCTGTGCGGTCCGCAGTCCATTCTGCACGGACCATATTAGAAGCCTCCGCGGCTGCGGTCCATTCTGTGCGGTCCGCGGAGCCTGGGTTCAGAGAGTTGAAATTGCAGAGTCAAGAGCCTAGTGCGGCCGCATACCATTTTTGCGTTCCGCACTGACCCTGCAAGGGCAATTTTGTCCAGTTTTTCCAGCTTAGTATAAATATAACCTTTTTCCATTTTTAGGGTATCAAATATTATCAGACTTCAGCTGCACTTGTGAGAAGACCTTTTGTAGCCATTCTGGGCATTTCTACGTAGTTTTAACCATTGAATCTTTGTATTTACTTTAGTAATTAAGTACTATGTCATTCTGTTCATCTATTTCTCTGATTTTATCTTCAAACATGAGTAGCTAGACCCATTAGCTAGTGTTGTGGCTCAACCCTAGTGTGGGTAATTGATGGGTGTTGTGATTTAAGGTTTGATTGACTATGGGTGTTTGTTATTTGGGTCAATTTTATGGTTTAATTTATGAATTGGTGGTTGCAAACACTAGTTTGTGCTAAGTTGACTTGGGCTCTTCTTGAGAAAGAGAGCCTAAGTCTCCAAAATTGACTCAACAAGGAATTGGGATGGACTCAAGAGAATTGATAGTCCCAATTAAAGGGTTAAACCTTGAGAGAGTAATTACCTGACTTGAACCATAGTTGCTTGAGCAAATTTGCCTACTCAATTGGTCTTGAGAAAGTCAATTGGGCAAAACCACTCTTTATACCAAGAAGTGCAGAGAGGGTAGTATCGAGCAACGATTATAACATATTTCCCCAATCATGTCTGCGTCTTAGATGAAATTACCCATCAATTAGCCACCTAGGTGAAGGTCACTGCCCTAGTGCCTTTTAATCCATTAGATACAACTTTTAGCAATTCTCTCTTAGTTCAATTTAGTTGCATTTATAATTTGTAGTTTGGTCATAGTAGAACATAAAGAAAAAACAAAAATGAATAGAGGTGATATTTGGAACAAATACACAATTCCAACCTAAATAGATACTCGACTCCATTCCTAGCTCCCTAAGGAAATCGATCTCGACCCACAAATTGGTTAAAAGCTATTGCGACCCTCTCTCGCTACTTTTTAGTGGTGCAGAGTAGGTTGCGATCACCCCACCACTCTGAACTACATCCTTGGGTTGGCCTCTTGCTGGCTGGCCTCCACCTCTAGCGGTCTGACCTCCATCTCTAATACGTTGACCTCCACCTCTAGCTGCCTAAACCCTGCCCCTAGCTGGCTAAGCAAACGGTGGAACACCCGGTGCCTGAACCATGGCATGAGAACCCTGATGCTGAGGAACTGCTCGATGCTCAAGGGAAACATCTCTTAATGTGCCTCGGATCACCACAAGTATAACAAGTCTTTGGATGTTGGGACTGCTGACCCTGAAACTGACCCTGACGGCCTGAGTAACCACCCTGAAACTCTAAAGCGAAGGTGCACTAATAGGAGCTGGTGGTGCACTGTAGTGTGGATGATCAGAATACTGCATTTGAGAACCACGACCGCCTGAAGCACCGTGAGAAGCCTGAAGTACAGAATGAAACGGCCTTGGAGGATGGCCTCTACCTCCAGACGAGGCACTACTAAACCTACCAGAATGACGAGGCCTCTTGTCAAATCCCTGACCACTCCCCTGAGCTAGAACTGCCTCAACTCGCCGAGCCAAATAAGCCGCATCCTGAAAAGGAATCTCGCTACCCATCTCCTTATCCATCTGCAATATGATAGGTTGAGTGAGTCCCTCAATGAACCTCCTTACTCACTCTCTCTCGGTGGGGAGTATAAGAAGGGCATGATGAGCCAAATCAACAAACCTAGTCTCGTACTGGGTAACAGTCATAGATACCTGCTGAAGATGCTCGAATCGCCTGCGGTAGTCCTCTCTTTGAGTAACAGGAAGAAACTTCTCGAGAAATAGTTAAGAGAAATGGTCCCAAGTCAAGGCAGGCGAACCAACTAGTCTAATCAACACAAAGTCATTCCACCATCTCTTGGCGGACCCTATCATCTGGAATACAACAAAGTCGACTCCATTGGCCTCCACTATCCCCATGTTCCGCAACACCTAATGACAACGGTCAAGATAATCCTAGGGGTCCTCAGATGCTTCCCTACTGAAATGAACCAGGAAAAGCTTGGTGAACTTATCCAACCTCAACAAGGCCTCAGAAGACATAGAAGATCCATCAGCGGCCTGAGCCGTAACAATTAGCTGAGCTGCTAGAGTCTGGAACTGGGGAGCCATCTGCTCCGGAGTGCGAGTAGCAGGAATCTGTGCTCCTCCCCCAGCCTAAGAGATGGATGGTGCTACAGGAAATATGCCTGCCTGAGTGACACTCTCCATAAGGCCCACTAGACGGACCAAAGTATCCTGAAGTACCGGGGTAGCGATGAACCCCTTTGGAACCTGAGCTGGCCCTGCTGGAACGGTCTGGACCGGAACCTCATCCTCAAACTCTACCTAAGGCTCCGCTGCTCGAGCTCTAGGCTGAGCCCTGACTCAGCCTCTACCACGGCCTCGGCCTCGTCCTCTACCCCTCATAGGAGCTGCCACTAGGGGCTCGGGCTGTTAATCAGCGGAAGAAGTAGTACGTATTCTCGTCATCTTCGAAAGAACAGAGTAGAAGTTCAATTAGCATTGAGAGGTCAAATCACACAGCAGAGAAGAATATATGTGAAGTTATTCCTAAACTCTGTAGCTTCTAGGGGATAAGCACAGACGTCTCCGTACTGATCCTCAGACTCTACCTAGCTTGTTTGTGAATTGTGAGACCTAGGCAACCTAGGGCTCTGATACCAACTTGTCACGACCAAGATTTTCCACCATCGGGATCATGATGGCTCCTAACTCTTGAATGCTGGGCAAGCCAACAATTACAGTTTTTAACACATCAACAATTAACCCAAATAGAAATAAATATTAACTAAAGCTGAACAGATATAAGATGCGAAAGTGTTATAACAGTTCAAGATACTCCAATACATGTCGACCCCAACGATCTAGTGTCACAATTCACAAATATCTAAGAAGTTCTACAAATACTGGTTTAAAAGAATTACAACTATTCTCAAACTAGAAAGAGACAACAACAACAACAAGAACAACTACCCAGTATAGTCCCACAAGGTGGGGTCTGGGGAGGGTAATATGTAGACAGGCCTTACCCCCACCCGAAAGGGCAGAGAGGCTGTTTCCAATCGACCCTCGGCGCAGGGAAGGAAATGGGGAACAACAACAAAAACAAAAGAGCATTAGTAACTCTAGCAGAAATCGCGTAAATAGTTATCTAAACATAAGAACCATAAATAAAATGACATGCAATAGTATCAAACAGTAACTACCATAAATAACTACCATAAGGGGGACACAATCTAATGCACAAGTCATCTATGGATCGCCCTATCAAGCCTCACCCAGCCCCTGGAAGGAGTACAAAAAATTCTAGGAGCCCCTATCCTACAATCCTGATACTCGACCTCCAGACTCTTCAAACCAGAAAGAGACAGATAATCCAAAATAGGGGAAGGGGGAATCCAGGGTCTACGAATGCCAGAAGATCTACCTTGGGTCTCCCGTGGACTTAAGGCAGCAACCTCAACACTACTCACGTCGTCTATCGCCAAAATCTACACAGAAAGTGCAGAGTACAGTATCAATACAACCGACCCCATGTACTGGTAAGTGTCGAGCCTAACCTCGGCGAAGTAGTGACGAGGCTAGGCCATGACAACCATATAAACCTTTGCAGTTAAATCATATACGAGAAACAATAATAATAGAATTGAATAGATAAAGACGGGAAAAGGGAACATGCTGAGGGGAATATCAAATTCTGATAGTTATAGAGTAAATAAGCAAGGTAAATATCAACTTTGAACCAACAGAAAGGATAAGACTGTAAAAAGTGCATGGCGTCACCCTTCGTGACTTTACTCTCATCCTCACCATAGAAATCAACAAAAAATATCACAGCATCACCTTTCGTGCTTTTACTCTCTCATAATCATGGCATGGCATCACTCTTCGTGTATTAACACTCACTGAATATGGCACGGAATCACCCTTCGTACATTAACACTCTCTCACAATATCGTGCACGACATCACCGTTTGTGCTTTACACTCTTCCTCACCCAAATAATAGAAACAATGACATACCGACAAGGGAATCAATAATAGAAATAATAACATCCCGGCAAGGGAATCAGCTATAACCAATCTCGTTTCAACAGTTGACTTCACAAAATAAGTCTCGACTTGAGTCAATACTCAACAATGATCAATTACCAGGAATATATCATAAGTCTTGTTCAACATGGATAATCATCAATGAGCGAACTAGTTTTGCAATATTTACAACTGTCTAAAGTTGCATCATCTTTATAATATAACATACAACCATCTTCACAACAATCAATTCTCATTGACGAAAGTCCTAACATAGAAACCAATCTCTTTACCTTATAGAAATCACAAGGTAAGTTGATATTAGGGTCAACTAGTTCACTTATAAGGTCAATTAAAGAGTCATGGCTGCTTGAGAAATATTCCAATCAGATTTGATACTTAGTAATGCAACAAACAGCTCAGCGTGCGGACTTCCTTCACGTAGTGGATGACTAGCTTCCTCTAACTGTTCATAAAAACATTTTGTGTCATCATTAGGAGTTTGTTCAACATTGCATCATCCTGTTAATTTTTTGACGAAAAATATTTTCTTTAAAAAAAAATCTAAACGATATAGTAGTACAAAGGTTCAGAGAAGCAAAAAGACGATGTGGTAAATAAAAAGGTACATCGGGTGAATCAAAGTGAGTTGTCGTGAATTTGCAAAGACTAGTGACAATAAGACACAATCAAATCATTAGATTGGGAAGGGACAAGATCCACCCCTTTGTATACAATAGACAAACGCACGTGAAAGTTTGGTTTTTTGTCTCAGCCTTTAATAGTATAATGCAGATTTACTATATTATCGATTTATCGATAAATCAAAAATCAAAAAGGATAAAATCAAAATCGAAATCGATAACTCGATAAGGAAAAGTTCGAAATCAAAATCAATAAACCGATAAATCGATATCGATAAATCGATAACATATAATCGATTCGATTTATCGATAAACTGATTCGAATGCACACCCCTAATGAACATGTGTACCACTGTAGCTCAGGCAAGGTTGCTTTCCCTTGCTGCAGCTACATCCCAGGCTGGGAGAGGAGCAAAAACTCCCACTGCCCGCACTCCTGAGCAGCGAGTGCATGTTGAGCAGGTCCCTGATATTATTCTTATACCGCCTGCAGAGCCAGTTCAGCCTGAAGGTAGGGCAACGACTTTCGAGGAGGAGTAGCTGAGACTTGAGAGGTTCAAGAGGTACAAGCCTCCTGTGTTCAGTGGTCTAGCATCAGAGGATGCTCTGGGATTTCTTGATGAGTGTTACCGCATTCTCTGTACCATGGGTATCTCAGGATCGAGCGGGGTTTCTTTCACTACCTTCCAGCTTTAAGGAGCTGCCTATGAGTGGTGTCATACCTATAAATTAGATAGTCCAGATAAGATTACTTCACTAACTTGGGCTCAGTTTTCAGATCTGTTCCTAAGGGAGTATGTTCCTCAAAGCCTCAGGGACTCTTGGTGCGTAGAGTTTGAGCATTTGCACCAGGGTGCTATGTCTATTTCAGAGTATGCTATCCGTTACACCAGTTTGGTTAGGCATGCACCAGCCTTGGTTTCTATTATTCGCATGAGGGTTCGCTGATTTATTGAAGGGCTTATTCCCAGCATCAGGTCTAGCTTGGCTCATGAGTTGGAGATGGATATTTCTTATTAGTAGGTGGTGAGCACTGCTAGGAGGATTGAGGGTATGCATGCTAGGGAGAGAGAGGGGAGGGAGGCCAAGAGGTCTCGAGAGTCAAGACATTATTCTGGTGCCCGTGCGCCAGCTACCGGTCGTCATGGTAGGGGTTATATGAGTCGCTATGTTCATTCAGCTCTTCCAGCAGCCAGTAGTGCTTCAGCTCCTCCTAGAACTTAGGAGCCTTATTATGCACCACCGGTATCTAGCACGCCTTCAATGCGAAGTACTTTTAGATGTCAGTCTAGCAGACCTAGCCCGAGCCAGTCATAGCTGCCACATCCTCCCAGATCTTATTTTGAGTGTGGTGACACCCTCCATTTGGTAAGGGATTGCCCTAGACTTGGAAGGAGTGCACCTTCACAGACTTCTCAACCATAGCGTGCCCCACAGAGTTCTCAGGCTATGGTTACAGCTCCAGTTGCTACCCCATCCGCTCAGCCAGCTAGAGGTTGAGGTCGGGGAGGTAGAGGTCTCCTTAGAGAGGGAGGCCAGGTCAAATACTATGCCCTTCATGCTCGTACCGAGGTTCTTACCTCCGATTCTGTCATCACAGGTATTATCATGGTTTGTCATAGAGATGCATCAGTTCTATTCGATTCAGGCTCCACTTACTCTTATGTGTCTTCTTATTTTGTTCCACATTTGGGTGTACCTCGGGATTCTTTAAGTTCCCCTATTTATGTTTCTACTCCTGTGGGAGATTCTCTTATTGTGGACCGTGTTTATCGGTCGTGTAAAGGTTGCTATTAGTAGTTTTGAGACCAGAGCCGATTTATTGTTACTGAACATGGTTGATTTTGATATTATCTTGGGCATGGAATGGTTGTCGCCCTATTATGCTATTCTTGATTGTCACGCTAAAACTGTGATGATGGCTATGCCAGGTGTATCACGTGTTGAGTGGAGGGGTGCTTTTGATCACACTCCCAGTAGAGTTATTTCTTTTCTTAAAGCTCAACGTATGGTTGGGAAGGGGTGTGACATGTATTTAGCCTATGTGAGATATGTCAGTATTGATACCCCTTCAGTTGATTTATTTCTAATAGTACGGGATTTTCCCGATGTGTTTCTAGCTGATCTTCCAGGCATGCCGCCTGATAGAGATATTTATTTTGGCATTGATCTGTTGTCGGGAACTTAGCCCATTTCTATTTCTTTGTATCGTGTGTCTCCTTCTGAGTTGAAGGAGTTGTGGGATCAGTTACAGGAATTGCTTGATAAGGGTTTTATTCGTCCCAGTGTATCACCTTGGGGTGCTCCTGTGTTGTTTGTGAAAAAAAAATAGTTCTATGCGTATGTGTATTGATTATCTCCATTTAAACAAGGTTACAGTAAAAAACCGTTATCCTTTGCCTCGTATTGATGATCTGTTTGACCAGCTTCAGGGTGCACAGGTGTTTTCTAAGATTGACTTGCGCTCATGTTACCATCAGTTGAAGATTCAAGTGACAGATATCTCGAAGACTACCTTCAGGACTCGGTATGGTCACTACGAGTTCCTTGTCATGTCATTTGGGATGACCAATACCCTAGCAACCTTTATGCATTTGATGCACAGTGTGTTCAGGCCATATCTTGACTCGTTCGTCATGTCTTCATTGATGATATTCTTGTATATTCCCGGAGTCAGGAAGATCATGAGCAACACTTGAGGACAGTACTTCAGACCTTGAGGGAAAAGAAATTGTATGCAAAGTTCTCGAAATGTGAGTTTTGGTTAAGTTTCGTGGTTTTCTTGGGTCACCTGGTATTAAGTGAGGGTATACAGGTGGATCCGAAGAAAGTAGAATAGAGTTGGCCCAGACCATCCTCAGCTATAGAAATTCGCCGTTTCCTTGGCTTGGCGGGTTATTACCGTCGATTTGTTAAGGGGTTTTCATCTATTGCAGCACCTATGACCAGGCTGACCTAGAAGAGTGCTCCATTCTAGTGGACGAAAGAGTGTGAGGCGAGCTTTTAGAAGCTCAAAATAGCTTTGACTACAGCCCTAGTTTTGATATTGCCTACAGGTTCTGGTTCTTTACTGTCTATTATGATGCCTCGAGTATTGGCCTTGGAGCGGTTTTGATGCAGGATGGTAGGGTGACTGTCTACGGGTCCAGACAGTTGAAGGTACATGAGAAGAATTATCCTGTCCACGATCTTGAGTTATCTGCTATTGTTCACGCCTTGAAGATATGGCGTCATTATTTCTACGGTGTGCCTTGTGAGATTTATACGGATCATCGGAGCTTGCAGCACTTGTTCAAGCAAAAGGATCTAAATTTGTGCCAGAGGAGGTGGTTAGAGTTGTTGAATGACAATGATATCACTATTCTGTATCACTCGGGCAAGGCCAATGTGGTGGCCGATCCCTTGAGTCGCCGAGTAGAAAGTTTAGGGTGTTTGGCTTATTTACCAGCACGGAGAGGCCCATGGCGATGGATGTTCAAGCCTTAGCCATCTAGTTTGTAAAAGTGGATCTTCCAGAGCCCAGTCGGGTTCTAGCCTGTGTGGTTTTTCGGTCTTCCTTATTTGATTGTATCAGGGAGCGGCAGTATGATGACCCTCATTTGCTTGTCCTCAAGGACAAAGTTCAGCATGGCGATGCCAGAGATGTGATGACAGGGTATTGAAGATGCAGGGTCGGATCTGTGTATCCAATGTTGATGGTATTCAGGAGTTGATTTTGAAGGAGGCCCATAGTTCGCGATATTCCATTCATTCGGGTGCTGCGAAGATGTATCAGTATTTGAGGCAGCACTATTGGTGGAGGCGGATGAAGAAAGACATAGTGGGATTTGTAGCTCGATGCCACAACTGTCAGTAGGTGAAGTATGAGCACCAGAGGTCGGGTGGATTGCTTCAGTAGATAGAGATTCCGGAGTGGAAATAGGAGAGGATCACCATGGACTTCTTAGTTGGACTCCCTCAGACTGCGAAGAAGTTTGATGCCATTTGGGTGATTGTGGATCGGCTGACCAAGCCGCACACTTCATTCCTATGTGTACTACTTATTCCTCGAAATGGTTAGCGAAGATTTATATCCGGGAGATTGTTCGTCTACATGGTATTCCAGTTTCCATCATTTCAAAAAGAGGTACTTAGTACACATCACAGTTCTGGAGGGCCGTTCAGCAGGAGTTGGGTACTCGGGTGGAGTTGACCATGACATTCACCCTCAGACGAACGGATAGTCCGAGTGCACTATTCAGATACTTGAGGATATGCTCAGCGCATGTGTGATTGAGTTTGGAGGGTCTTGGGATCATTTCTTTCCATTGGCAGAGTTTGCTTACAACAACAACTATCAGTCCAGCATTCAGATAGCACCGTATAAGGCTTTATATGGTAGGCAATGTATATCCCGGTGAGTTGGTTAGAGCCGGGTAAGGCTAGATTACTCGGCATAGCCCTGTCCAAACAGAAGAGTTACGCAGACTGGAAGGTTCATGATGTCTCCTATATGGTTGGTGAGCGGGTTCTGCTTTTGGTTTCGCCTATGAAGGGAGTGATGAGATTTGGGAAGAAAGGGAAGCTGAGTTTGAAGTTTATTGGGCCTTTTGAGATATTGAGGCATATTGGGGAGGTTCCTTATGAGCTTGCCTTACCTCCCAGCTTGGCAGGAGTTCATCCGGTATCTTATGTTTCGATGCTTCGGAGGTATCACGATGATCTGTCGCACGTGTTGGATTTCAGTTCAGTTAAGTTGGACAAAGATCTATCTTATGTTGAGGAGCCAGTGGCGATATTGGACAGGCAGGTCAGAAAGCTGAGGTCAAAGAACATTGCATTAGTGAAGGTTCAGTGGTGGGGTCAGCCGGTCGAGGAGGCAACCTGGGTGACCGAGCAGGATATGCGCAGCTATTACCCTTATCTTTTCACTACTTCAGGTATGTCTCTATGCTCATTCGAGGATGAATGAATGTTTAAGCATGGGAGGATGTAATGACCCGGCTGGTCATTTTTAGATTTCACGCCCTGATCCCCTATTAACTGTTTCCCCCGTGTTTATTTCTACTATTTTGGTTTGCCGGGACGTTCGGTTTTGAGTTTCATAGAGTTTTGGGACACTTAGTCCCTAAATGAGAGCTTAAGTGTTGGAAAGTTGACCGTAGTTGGAGCAGTGTAAAGATGGCCTCGAAATAGAAATTTGATGGTTCCATTAGCTCCGTTGGTTGATTTCGGGGTTAGGAGCGTGTTCGGATTGTGTTTTGGAGGTTCTTAGCTAATTTAGGCTTGAAATATCGATAATTGAATTTTTGAAGTTTCCGGTTCGATAGTGAGATTTTGATCTGAGGGTCAGAATGGAATTTTGGAAGTTGGTTGAGATCTCTAGGGCCTCGGGTGTATTTCGGATGCTCTACGGGTCATTTTGGAACTTGTTAATTGCAGAAAAATCTGGTATCTAGTTTCCTTCATCGTGATCGCGGCCTTCCCTCCGCGTTCACGTAGTGTATTTTCAGAGGGGTTCTAATTTATTCTTCGCGATCGCATGATTTGGCTCGCGATCGCAGAAGTCTTTCCCTTCCTCCTTCGCGTTCGTAATCACCCTTCCGCGTTCGCATAGTAGAATTGGGAGCCAGTGGCTCAGTAGTCTTTTCCCTTCATGTTCGCATGGTCTCGTCCGCGAACGCATAAGCCTGCCCTTTTCCTCTTCCGTGTTCGCGTACATCCTGTCGCGTTTGCGTAGACCAGTTCAAGGACCCTCAATTTTTCCTCTTGCGATCGCAATGTACAATACTTGGGTAGATTCATTAAAACCCCAACTCGAGGGTTTAAGCTTATTTTCACATTTTCGAATTTGAGAGCTTGGGAGGTGCGATATTTTAAGAGTTTTGCACCTGGGTGACTTGGGTAAGTGATCTCTAGCCAATGTAGATCAATTTTCATGATTCTTAGCTTAAATCTAGTCTTTAATTTCAAATTTTGGTAGAAATTAGGGAAAAGTTCTTAGACCAAGAGATTGGGCATTCGACATCGGATTGGGATAATTTTGATATGGTTAGACTCGTGAGAGCGTGAGGATTCTGAAAATATAAATTTTACCCGCTTCCGAGATGTGGGCTCGAGGGGCATTTTGGTCATTTTACATGATTTTGCATATAAGCTTAGAATTTAATTGTAGAATCAGTTACTTGAAGTGTTATTTACATTATAAAGTTGAATTGAATAGATTTGGGCCACTTGGAGTCGAGTACTTGGGGCAAGAACATGGTCTCGGGTTGATTTTTGAGCCGGTTCTAGGTAAGTGGCTTGTCTAACCTTGTGTGGGGGACCTTTCCCTTAGGATATGGTATATTTGATATTTGAAATGTTGTGTACGTGAGGTGACGAGTGCGTACTTGAGCTAGTTGTTATAAATCCGATTTTTCCTTAAGTTATTTCAATTAAATTCCTTTCCTGTTTTATTATACTTGCCAATTTAGCATGTTGCTAGCTAGAAAAGCAGGTTTAGTTGACTTAGTTACCTATTTGCTTAAATTGCCTTAAATGCATTACGTGAAGCATGTTAGGATAGAATTACCTGTTTACTTAGCATGAAATTTAGTTTAATTGAGTATTCTTGTGTTGTTGATGTGTGCTTTACTTTGAGACTACGGGACAGCATCCCAAGAGATCTCCTATACGTATTTATGATCTGAACTGAGTGCGGGATACCAAGAGATCCATGGCACGTATTGAGGATACCAAGAGATCCTCGAGATACCAAGAGATCCTCGGAATACCAAGAGATCCCTAGCATATATTGAGGATACTAAGAGATCCTCGGCATATATATTGAGGATACTGAGAGATCCCCGGTCTTCATCCTTGTTACGAGTAGTACTTTACCTTGTGATTGCCTTTATCTCTGTTTTCAATTATTGTATTACTTATTATTCTATATTAAATCCTTACTGTTGGTTTGCAATTGCACTGCTTACCTTATCTTGTCATCTTTTTATTTATTTTATCTCAGTAGGACCTTGACCTTCCTCGTCACTACCTGACCGAGGTTAGGCTTGGCATTTACTGAGTACCACTGCTCAGACTCACTATACTTGAGGCGGGGCACTCTATGGAGACTTCGAGGTATATCTGCTGCGTCCGCAGATCGAGGAGTCTCTTTCTATTCCTATTTTTAGTACTTAGCCTTCTGTATTTGCTGTTCTTATTAGACATTCCGGAGTTAGAGCTATGTAGTACTCCCTCTGTTTCAATTTATGTGAACTCATTTGACTGGGCATGGAGTTTAAGAAAAGAAATAAGACTTTTGAACTTGTGGTGTAAAATGAGGCACATATATTTTGTGTGGCGATAAATCATTACAAAAAGTTAAATTGTTTCCAAATAGGGAAATGGGTCATTCTTTTTGGCACGGACTAAAAAGGAAATAGGTTCATATAAATTGAAACGGAGGGAGTATTTCATAGCTTGTGATTCGTGGGTTTTCGGGTCTTGGATTTAGATATTGGTTTGAGATTTATATATATGGTGTATGCCGAGCGGCATATTTAAATATTATTATTACCTTATTTCTATTTCTAAATTGTTTTACTTCCGCAAAAAAATTTGGTTTTTATTCCACAATTTAGGCTTACTTAGTCGTAGAGGCTAGGTGTCATCACTAGGGGTGTTTAAACCGAACCGAAAAACCACACCAAACCCAAAAACCAAACCGATTAAAAAACCCGACTAGATTTGGTTTGACTTGGTTTGGTATTAAGTAAAAAAACCCGAACCAACCCGCCATATAAATATATAAATTTTATTTATATTTTTAAGACTTTATAGTGAATGTTCTTTAGAAAATATAGAAATATTTGGGATTCTCTCATATATTAACCTTGAAAGTGTAAATTAACGAAAAATTATTGTTAGACGACTAAGAAAATAACTATCATGTGTTACTAAAAAACTTCTCCCATTAGAATATATTAATAGATCATATATTTGTCAATTTTTTCCATATTTACTAAATATATATTCACTTATCAAAGACTTATCTATAACTTTAACAAAGTAAGATTGAAATAATATTCATGTTGTCACACCTCCTTTTTATCCGCTATTTACTACACCCCGAAAAGGAATGTAATAAAAGGAAGGAGTTTTTTCCAATTTAAGGACAGTCGGAACGGGATTTATTTATTTAAATTTCAGAGTCGCCACTTGGGAGATTATTGGTGTCCCAAGTCACCGGTTGAATCCCGAACCGAGGAAAATTTGACTCTGTTAACAGTCCGCGAACTAGAAATCTAGATAAGGAATTCTGTTAACCCGGAAGAAGGTGTTAGGCACTCCCGAATTCCGTGGTTCTAGCACGGTCGCTCAACTGTTGCATTTGTTTTTATCTGATTTCTGTATATGTTCCATTTTATGTGCATTTATTAATATTCCGCTTTATTATTTAATTTTACAAGAATTGCAACGTCGTAAAAATGTATTTCGGACCACGCCGTACCAGTACGCCCGTGGCTTTTAACACATTTCAACTTCGTTGAGATTTGGATTTGGGTCACACAAATGTGCACCCATATTAGGAAGGTAATATTATTACAAATCATGCCTTAAATATCTACGTCTATGTTAACTTTGGGAAAGACCGTGAAATTTGCTAAACGGTCCTTCCAAATCTAAGATTTTTATAACAATTTATTTGAGGGCCCCCCAATTGTATATTTAAAACGGAGAGGCTCATCTCATTTTTTATTAAAGGACTTACCTAAAGTATACTATATTTTCTATGTGTTCCGTCTCTAATAACGAAAGAGAAATCTTAATTGTTTATTATTTCCTAATGGTTTTTGCATTTTTGGTGCCACAAACTCATAAGAGTTCAGGCTTTAATTCATGTTGGGCTTGACTAAAGCCTATGTAGCAATTTCCAGTCCAATTAAATTTGCTGAAGTTCGGATTCAGGCCATTCATGTGAATATCTGAACTACTGACCCAAACCAATCTATTTTTAGTGTTGTATGGACCAGGACCTTGTATAACTATCATACCTACTGAATTTGGGCCTTTTATTAGGGCATTGACTCAAAAATAACACACAACAGAAGACATTTTTTTTTTACTTCATTTTCAGATTATCACAATTCTAATTCGAATTCAAAACTGATTTAATTACTTAGTTATCAGAAAATTTCCTTTATTTACCAATTCTAATTATCAATCAAAATTGAATCTAATGAGAGAAGAGATTTCAAAGTCAAAAACAGACTGAGATTGTATTGTGAAGACTGTTCTACTAAAACATTTGAAATTATTTATAAACACTAATGACTTTAAACCAAATTAGTTGCAATCATAATCGAACTATTTCAGAATCAAAATATCATCGCAGAAGTAATACCAAAGTGATTTTAACTTTCAGATACTATTTCAATTAATTTTTCAAGTGGAACAGCTATGAACTTGCAAATTTTCAACTAATTATGTATTTAAACTGATCTGTTATTTTCAGAAGAAAACGCTACAGATGTACACAACTTCAGAGTTTAACATGACACCTAAGTACAGCTATAACTTTTAACCTTTTAATCTACTAGTTTATTTAGTCCTATTAATTACTGAGATTGCATATTCTAAAGCATACTGATACAAGATCTATCAGAGATAAGGTTCAAAAGTAACAGTCCGGTCCAAGTTTAATTACAGATTTAACTATTCCTAATGAATACACATTTTTTAATTGAGTTCTACATATATCAAGTAAGCTAAACATGTATAGATTTTTATCAAAACTATAGTTCTATTTCTTCATCTCGCAATTACAGCTTCATTCAACAGAGATGTACCTGGAATAGAACGAAAAATCAATGAGAATCTACTTCAATTGATGAAAAATAGGATCAACAATGGCAGGCTAACAACAAATGATGCACAGCTTTGATGTCAACAAAAATAAACCCAGCAGAAGCAAATAAACCAGCAGGAACAATAAACTTCCAGAGAATTTATATCTCAATGGACAAATAGATCAAATAATCTTCAAATGATCTTCGGAATTCAATGTAATAGTAGAAATTTAACTGTTTTTGGTATTTTTGGAGTTTTTAATAGGAATTGATGAGAATCTAGATCGAGAAGAGCAGAAACTGCTTTGTATATTTCAGATTTTTTTTCAAACTCTACAAAACTTATTAAAGGAAGCCAAGTGAGGCCTATTTATAGAGTGTAAGGGAGGGAAATTTGAATTTCAGATTTATCTTATTGGTCCCTCCCTTTATTTCAATTTAACCCTTATTATTTTGTTAACTAATCTGTTCCAACCCCCTTATTAATATATAATTTTCCCTTTTCCCCATCTAGAATGTTCTATTTTATTGCTTTTACCCTTTTACCCCCACCTCTAAGTGATTTTTACTGTATTACCCTTTTGTTATGCCTGAAATGCCCCTACTTCCTTAATTTTATCACACTTATACCATTTCCTTGTTCCTAAAATAACCCTGAACCTTATTATTATTTACCAACAAACCGTATTGCTTTTACCCCTTTACCCCTTAGGTTTAACAATATTACAAATTTATCCTACTGTTTCAAAAACTCAGCTACAACCAATACCCTAATTATCAACCCTAAATTAACTATAGGGTCAAAATTAATCAGAATCAGTCAATTACCAAGAGCAAACAGCTAAAAACCAATCAGAACATAATTCAAATCACGGTCAGTCAAATCTAATTAACTACTGGTTAACCAAAATTAATCAAAATTTAAACTAGAATTAAATCCTAATAGTATCAAATTGTAAATCTAAAATTCTATTTAAAGCAGAGATTAAGTAACCCTAATAAAATTAACAACAAATAGAAATGAATTGCAAAATAATATTGAAAAGCTATCAAAAACTATTATTAATCCCTATTTTATAGTTTCAGAACTATATATTTTAAAACGGACAAAAGTAGCAAGCAGAAACCCTAATCAATATCAAAATACAGAAAAGTCTTGAAATTTTATTT